>PVLA01005780.1:0-42294 GCA_004027455.1 Hydrochoerus hydrochaeris | reverse complement strand
ATAATCTGGGCATTTCATAATCTGGGCATTTGTGTTCTAATGTTCATCTTAAATATACCTTGAAAGGAAGCATGACAATGAATTTGTTATATAGATACCAATATAAATATGCTAGATGACATGGTGGGCAGTATCTCTTTTTCTTGTGGACAATATCTTGACTTACACATTTGTAAAATATGCATAACTATGGCCCAAGTAACTGATTGTCTACTCATCTTATCAGAACCAAGGTTATACCATTAAGAGTCACTTCAGTATAAATGCTTTAAATGTAGCTTATGTTCTCTTTTAGCATAAGGATGAAATTTGAAAACGGTAAGGAAACTGGACGAACAAAGCATATATCTTAAGCATTCAGCAAATGGCAGTTGAATTGTAATTGTCTTCTAATTAGTGTCTATACATCCAAAATCAGAATACACAATAGATTCTAATATATCATTGTGTCATTACTAGAACTGTGTTAAGATGTCTCCTGCATGTATACATACATGTGTATGCAGAGTGAATATAAATGTATATACACCACAAAGGGGAAATTATATGTATTTTCTTATCAGAATTAACAGGCCAAATAATCATTTTCTTACAACTAAAAATGAGCACAAAGCAATGAGAGGAAAAATTAAATTCTCCTTGGCAAGCTGAGATTAATAATGGAGCATTAGGAAGAATGGGAATATATTTTCAAGAAAGCAGCATGAAGTCTAAGAAATGACTTTGCTTTTGACATATTCTTTGTAATCTTGTGTCCTCCATCTCCACCTGCAAAATAGACCCCTAGAACTAATTTAGTCTCTGTGTTGTTCAAGCCAGCCAGCAAACTGTGTGATTCTTTTTAACAAAAGATCTTTTTATCCTATTTCTTTTTGACAGGGCATCACCAACATGACAATTACAAATCTTACAGTGACAACAGAATATCCATGCAGAGCTGGGCATTTTCTTTTTACCACAGGGGTTATTGATTTCTGAACTTTTCTGTCCTTGATAAACTTCATGCTGTGTAATTTTGTAAGTTTAAGCCAAACTCACTGGATGTTTCTACAATTAATACATATTTTATTGGAATGCTTGTATTTCTCCATGTGACTACAGTATAGACAACATGAGATCTTGAAAAAAATAAATACACTAAATAGTTTATTATTTTATTTTAAAAAGAAAAACACAAAATAATTTAATGTCAAAGTCAAGGTAATTTTTGATTAGCATGGAAATTAGCAATTAATTTTTATTAAAATTAGAAACCAAAGTTTTTATTATGTATATTCACATAGTAATCTAAAATTAGTGTTTGGAATCTTGGTCAATTTTGAGTGGGTTGATTTTGAGCTTGTGGAGTTGTCCTGTTGATGTTAGCAGCGTGACTGGATCTAGACCCATCAAGTACTGGTGGCACCAAAGCTATTATTGTGACAATCAAAAATGTCCAGAGATTGCCAGATGTTGCTGGAAAAATCACCCTTCAGGTAGAAAACCAGTGTTGTAAAATAATCTGTGACACATTTCAAATCATACAGAAGATTTTAGATTCTCATAGCTTGTTCTCTTCATTTGATCCAGGATCCTGGCCTGACTGGGCAAGAGTTTTTGAAACAGCCTCAGTATATTCATCTTCTAAATAGTTAAATAATTCTCAGTGCTTTTGAGCCAATATTGTGAATCTATATTTTCTGATCTAAAGTCCGGTCTGACTATGTATCTCTCACCAGGAAGGCTGCATCCTTTCTCATTCATCATTTTTTCTTAGCATCTATCTCCAGCAGTTCAAATCTGACTCTGTCTCTTTTCTACCTGTGTTTCTAAATCTGTGGATACTCCCATTTAGTCAACACAGATTCCTAGTAGCTCAATATGTTAGTTAAGGTAATGCTAAGTGCTGTAACAGGTGACACTCAAAATCTCCTTGGCTTCCTAGAATGTCTACTTTTTCACATACACCATAACTTACACATATGTACACATGACTGGTTGGTTACCTTATGTGACCTAGAGGACCCATTTTGTGGTTACACTCATGGGCAGAAATCATGGGGAAGACAGCACTGTCTTTCACCACCTTGGACTCTAGGTAGCATGTAAATCCATTCTCATTCCATTTTCAGGATTCTGTCCATATCTAACTGTAGGTAAAATTATGTAACCATTTTAAAAAGTGAAACTTATTTCAGTAATTGCCTCTGTTTCAATTCATCTAGTCTTGCAGCTTTCATCTGGCTCAGTTGAGCTCTTGGCTGTACCTGAAAGCCAAAGTGGGATCCATCAAAGCTTATCTTCTGACAACTCAGATTCCACCACTCCAAGTAACCACTTCCAGACTTGCTAATCAATTTTTGTTGGTCTAAGCCTGAGTCACCTCCAGCATATCCGTTTTCTTTACTGTCCATAATAAAGGATGATGACAGTGGGGACTTGATGCATTTCATTTCATGCTTCTTGATTTCAGCTGGGCTCCTAATGTAGCCACGGTACTTTGTGGTTAGGAGCCCTGAATCTTTTTTTTTTTTTTTTTTACAATAATTATTTCCAATATTTCTTACTTTCCTTAAGCCAAAATCCTCTTTGACTTACGACTTTCAGTTGATGACTTCTCCTTGTACCTTACTTTTAAACTAAAGTTGTTAAAAGGAAATATTTTACTATTTTCTTTTCCTCAGAGTTTTGCTGATAATCTTTCATCTTCCTTTTATTTTCTTTATCAGAGGGATGCTCACTGCACTTTTATGAGAACGTGCCTTATAAAATTGCTATCATCAATGAGCACTTGGTTGCGCTACTTCCTTTTTTCATCCCTCTCAGGGCTTCTGATGATCTTTCCACTTGGGTTTGTAGGTTCAGTGAATGAGGGTATGAGTAGGAAGGTCTTGAAGTAAAAGGTTTTATGCTACTTCTTTGTATTTTGTTTAGTCACTGACACTTTCAGAAATTCCTGAAATTGTGGTCTCCTTCCAGCATTGTAGACTTATACCCTTTAGATCCTTGAACCTAAAAAAAGACTTTCATTTTTTCAAATTCCATGACTTTTCTTCAGTTCATATACATCTCTCCATAGCATTGTGTCTATTATCTACCTCTTGTTTCCTGTATCTCCTAACAACTCTCCCCCCTCCTCTCCATCTCCACTGACTCGCTTTAGCCGCTCATTGCTTGAAAGAAGATGCTTATGGAGTTCATCTTTGAGAAGATCTCTTTGTGGTCTTCTGTCAGACACTGGAGATCAGAGTTTGAAATACTTTCCCTTATTCATTGTACTTTTCCTTTTCCCTGTCTTTGAGCATTTTCTAAAATTTCAATAATTTTTTTTCTGATTTACTTATCATATTTCTTCCTTAAAGAAGAGTAGTTTTATAGCACCATTACTTACAACTACGCAAGTGTCTTTCACATTTGGAATTGAGTTTGCTGTCAGGACCCAGCATCATATTGCTAGCAGTTGATTATTTTTATCTCCATAGAAAACAAGTGAATGCAGAATTAGTTATGGAAATTGTCCTTCATTATAACACTCATCTTAGACTCCAATATTAGAATTTTTTGAGTCAACTATTATTTCATAAAAATAATTTACTAATCAACAAATATCAAAAAAACCAAATATTAGAAGCATAATATTCACTTCTTTTTTTTAAATGCCTGTGTGTTTATACTTATATACATGTTTATGTTTTTATTTATTTATTTATTTATTTAAAGAGGGGGGAAGTAAAACAGAAAAAAGGGTAGAAACAATACAGAATTTCAAAAAAAATAAACAGTAAGAAATCACTATTTGATGCATTACATATTGTCTTCTTGGATATAGTTGTTCCAGTTACAAAATTAAAGCATACAAAGTGGACATTCAAACAGTGAGGCTGCAAACAGTTCTATTCACCAATCAAACAAAAACTTAGTAACATGGTTATCAATCCTACACACTTAAGGTTACATACAGTTATCTCTTTTAGAGCACTTTCTTTTCCTACTCTTGCTTTTTTTTTTAGTTGTTTTATTTAAAGAAAAAAATTTTGAAATGGAAAGAGGGTAGAAATAATACAAAATCTCAAAAACAAAACAAAACAAAACAAAATAGTAACCAGTAAAAATCACTAGTTGATAATTATATACTTTCCTCTTAGATGCAGTTGTTCAAGTGACAAAAGTAAAGTCCACAAAGTGGACATCCAAACAGTGAGACTGCAGTCAGTTTTGCTCATCCATCCAACTAAAACCTTAGCAACATTGTTATTAATTCCACACACTCAAACATACATGCAGTTATAACCTTTAAAATATTCTCTTTTCCTTCTTTTTCCTTTACAATAACTATAATCCATTCTTGTAAACTACTTAGAAGTTCTGCACATGTATAAGTCTCTACACATATACCTAGCCTTTCTGTATTAGAGGGAGAAACAAATCAAAACAAGTCAGCAATACAAATTCCTAGAGAAACACGAAATGAAAAGAACATACAAAAGCACAACATTAGGTGATCTATGGTAGTCACTATGATGTCTCTAGTTATTTCAATAAAACTGTCTATATCGTCAAATATAATATAAACATAGCATTGCTTTACATTATTAATAAAATCTAAACATTGGAGACATTATAAGACTTCAAAGGCAGTTAACAATCAAACCAGAATGGGTATCCTATTGAATCCTGTCATCTTCAGAGTAGTTGCCCCTACTCTCAGACTTGACACTCTCATCAAGCATACCAGATTCAAATAGAATCAGTCAAGATAAAACAGTGATATAGCCAATCTTCTCTGTTTTATATCTGCCATGCTATTTTTCTGTTGTTATTTGTTTACTTTTCTCCTTGATTCCACTGTCTACCCCTTTCTTTGAGGCCTTTCTGCCATTATTCCTTGAACCCTGGTGGTTTTCTTCTCTTTCTCTAGAATGTCCTTCAGTATTCTTTGCAGGGTTGGATTAGTGGTCACAAACTCCCCAAGTTCCTCTTTGTTGTGGAAATATCTTGTCTCTCCATTAATTTTGAGAGGCAGTTTTTCAGGGTACATCATTCTGGGTTGGAGGTTATTTTCTTTCAGGGCTTGGAATATTTCATTCCAAGCTCTTCTTGATTTGATGGTTTGCATTGAGAAGTCCGCTGTGATTTTGATGAGTTTTCCTTTATAGATAATCTGTTTCTTTTCTCTGACTGCTTTTAATATTCTGTTCTTGTGATGGATTTCTGGGATCCTGATTATTATATGTCTGGGTATAGATCTGTTTGGGTTGTAGCTGGCTGGAGTTCTATATGCCTCATTTATCTGAACTTCACTTCCGTTACCTATGTTTGGGAAGTTTTCCTTAATTATTTCTATGAATAGACTTTTTATTTCATTTGTATTTGTTGCTGCATCTTCATTCACATATTTTATTCTTAGGTTATAAATCCTCTTGTCATCTTCTAGCCTTTGTATCGTTGCTTCCTGGTTCCTTGTTATTATTAAGAGATCCTTCCTTTCACAATCATACTTTGCAAATCTATCTTCAAGTTTTGAAAGTTTGTCTTTAGTTTCTGTTAAAAGGTTTTGCCAGGTTTCAATGGAGTTTTTAATTTCGTGATATTCTCTTTGGATCTGTTTCATATATTCTAGATTTTGTTTATATTCTTCGTCAAAGGCTTCTCTCCTTGCGGCACCCTTTTCTGTCCATGCCGCATCCTAGTCCATCCACACCTTGTGACAAGGTCCATGGGTGGAGGAGAGCGCTTCAAGGAATCGCTTCTCCAGGAAAAGGATACCGCATGTGGGAATTGGGTGTGGGGATCTTGGAATGTTTTGTACTGGTAATTGTAATTTGTTTAATTCATATATATATATATATATTTTTTTTTTTCATGTAATACTCAATATGAAATCAAAAATAGAAACTCCAGAGAAGTTACTAGAAACCCTCTAGATAACCCCTTTGTGAAAGCTAATTGTGAAATTTTACCTTCTGTGAGTAGTATGAGAGAGTTTATACAAAAGCTTCAAATGAGAGAGCTCATGGAGAAAGATTTACAAAATTCCCATGGGACAACTACCCTTGATCCAGGGAAGTTTCTCTATCAGAAATTACAAACTGAAGCCCCCAAAAAACCTTTTACCTCAAGTGCCTGACCCCCCTCTGCCTTACACAGGGATTTATGATAAGCATGGGCAAAGAATAGTTAATATCAAAGGAAAATGGGCCAAATGTAATCAATTAAATTTCATGGAAAAGTTAGTTAGGAATGGGCCACCCTATTGTATTAGATCAACAGAGGATAAAAAACATTACGTAACTATGTTAAAAAGAAAGACAGAAAATCTGGCCAACAAAGAAAAGAATCAATATAAATAGAACAGGAAGTATTGGAGCTAGGGTATAGCATGTTTGCTTTTGCAAGCTAATTAAGTAACAAGATTAAAGTTTAACAAAGGTGAAAAAAGTTAATTAACACATATTGTTTAAGATCATCCCTGCCTGGCCCTAAGCCTGGGACCCTTCCTGCTTGGGGTTTAAGTTACTGCCAAAAGTTAGCAAATATATACTCCAGCTTCTAAAAAATAAAATAGATTCAGATTCACTCACATACTGGTGTGCAGTGTCTTCTGACTCTCACTCATCGACTCCCTGACCACCTTTGGGACCCCTGAGCCCTGCCGCAGCTGGACTCCGGCATCTCCTTACTCTGGGTTCCTCTATTCATTCATTTGTGTCTACTTGAGGATTACCCAGGACTTCTTTTATTAGTCTTCTTATATCTTGTTTCACCTGAGTTAGAATTTCAGATTTAAATTCGAGGATGAGGTCATGGATGTATTTCTTTATTTCCAATGAGGCTGTCTCTGACATTACAGGTTTGCTGCTCTCAACCTCCTCTGCATTTACCTCTGTTGAACTCACTTTCCCTGTTTCCACAGTTGGGGACCTTTTTCTCTTTCTCTGTCTTGTCATGTTTGTCAAAATTTAATTTGACTTACAGTTTTGGGGAAATTCAATTTCTGTTTCCCTGTCTGTAAGGCAGAAGGGGTGTGGTGAAAGGGCAGGACAGAGGAAAGCTATTCAGTTTCCTCTGAGAGGGAAGGGAAGAGCAAGACAGGGACATATATGATCCTCAATGACACACTTCTTCCAAACGAGCTCCACTTCCTTATAGGACACTTACCTATGAATTCCCAGGGAGATAGCTCCTCCATGATGTAAATCACCTGATGTAATCACCCTACTCTGAACACATGAAACCTTTGGGGCAAATTCTAGCTCTAAACCATATCAGAAAGAATTTTCCCTGGCTTTGTATGCACACTAAGTACCCAAACAATTCTTTTTATGTTCTAAACTCTACTCTGCTGTTCTCTACCATCTCGCCTTCCTAGCCCATGTTTCATACTACTAGGTCATTCTTGTTTCCTTGATTGCAATTCATTTCTCTGCATGGAAACTTCCTAAATACCCTCAGGATTAATGACTAAATATGACTGTTTACCCTGCCAGTCAGCTTTACCCCTTCCTTATGAGCTTGTGTACACATTTCACTGACTTCCTTTCCAATTATGGCTTCCACTGATGTCTCTTGTGACCTAGATTGCTTCCTCCAGGCTCATGTCCTATTCTCATGGCATCTCTTTACTTATTATGCATTCTGTATAATTTCATTTCCACCCACCAGTCTTTTAAAAATCTGGAAAGCCACTGCAAATGTCCTTCTTCTCCAGAAGCATACTCTGCACCAGTGTTTTAATTTTTCCTCCAACTCTAATTTGTCCTATCTTTGCTACTGATTTCCTCTCTATGTAACTATCACATAGTAGTGTTCTGTGAGGTTTAAGTATATAAATCTTAGGATGGAAATAATTTGTACCTTTCATTCCCCTGAAGAGAAGGCCATGCATTCTGTCTATGGCTCATAGATATATTCAACACGTGAGCATCTATAATGCACCAGTTGCTGTTCTAGGGCTATAATAACTAAATTGGTTATGATCTCTACCCCTATCATTAATCAACCTAAATATCTTCAAAGTTTTACATTTTCAGTTCTATTTGTTCAAACAAACCCTAAATATCTATGCTTTCCCTTCAGGCTCGGTTAGGGGCTATTGTCATTCTAGCCCTTTCAAAATTGCTCCCTGAAAAAAATTCTTTCACAAACAGACAGTAATGGAAACTTATTGAGTAACCACAAATCAGTCTATCATTTGTAAAATTTAATTCCATTTTATCTGGCCTATTCAGTATAACAAATGAAGGTATTCAAAGAATTGGATGGATAATGGAAATGGAGCTCAGTTTCATAGGCAGCTTCTCATTATCAATTCTGTATTTATCCTTAGCAAGGGTAACTCAATTTTAAAGAATACTACAGTATCTTCTTATATTGAAAATTTCAGTGTTAAATAAGTTTCACCAAATGAGAGTAAGCACATATTATACAGAAACATATTAAATGAAATTAGATTTCAGCTATGAAAGATTTGTGTGCTGAACAATAAAAGTAATGCAAATATGTTGGCCTTTATTTCTGATCCTCAAAATATTGGAATCAATTCAATTTGGATGTATATTCCAGTTCTGAAAAAATGTTTTGATAAAACTGGAAATCTCCAGCATTTATGGATATGATTATACTGGTTTTTGCACTGCAAAATATGTGATTTGTGATGACAATAAATTTAAACTTTCAAAATATATCTTAATTAATTTGCAAATTCTAGGGTCTCTGTGGCCAGTGTTTTCCTTAGGTACCAAAATTTTAAGAACATAATTAGGAAATGTTGACTTTATACTTTGATTTGTAACAAATAGTTCATAAAGAAAGGTAAAAATAGCACAAATAAAGGGATTCAGTATGGAAAGAAGGATATGAATGATCAGTGTGTTTTCTTTGGCTGATCAAATAGTAAACTCAAATCTAAAAAGTTAGGAGGTTGAGAAAGCTCTATGCTGTTAATAAAAAAAAAAAAGACGATGATTTACTCACAAGCGTCCAGGAACTTAATGAAAAATGGGATACGGCATAACAACATGAATTCTATTTTATTTCTTACATTTGTTCAAGATAGGGTAATATGAGAAGCAGAATGATAAATGAGTGTGTTTCAGTTTCAACACATTTTGTCTGAGATTTTTAATGATAATTTAAACTGAAGAAGACAGATTTTTAAAGGTAGAATTATTCTTTCTTGATTTAATTCACTGAGATGTTAGAAAATTTGGTGTTGGAAGCACAGAGGCAGTATTTCAGTAATAGACATAAGAAAGAATATATATATATATATGCAAAATGTAAATGACTTTGATTATTTAGGCAAAAAAGCCTTTTGGATGATATAACTCTCTGCATTTCTAGGTTTATTTTCTTCTTATATCCAAAGTCTAGAATATTCCAGAGCATTTATGAATTTTTCTTTTTTTTGTTTCTATACCCTTGAGCACCAATTTTACTTTGTTTCTACAGATCACGTTTCTAAGGCACAGCACTTCCTCTTTCTTTCTTTCTTTCTTTCTTTCTTTCTTTCTTTCTTTCTTTCTTTCTTTCTTTCTTTCTCTTCTACATAATGCTAATTTGTCTACCATTAGCAGTTTTATTTTTCTCCCACCAGTTACCATTTTTAATCTGTCATGAATTGAGAAACTAAATAACCAAGCTTTAAAAAATTGGCTCCAAACTATGCGACACAACCCTGCCTGAAGATCTCAGTGCTCCCTTAAATAAGAAAGTATTTGGATTTTGTGACAGCTGTTTTGAATGCTCAGTTCTTTTATTTACTCATGATTTGTCTTTCTCCTTTAAACAGCTGAGACTGCTAGATGATTGCTCAGACACAGAGTCAGCATTGCCACATTGGCTTCAAAGAAAATACATATTCAGTAACACTGCAACTCCTGTTATTGGGTTTTTTTTTTTAATTGAGATTAATTTGACTTGAAGAACCAGATTTATTGTCAGCATTGCTAAAGTATTTTTGGTTTACTGAATCAGTCAAGCTGATTCCTGAATAGCATCTGAGTTTATCTATGGGAAGCTTCTTAGGTAGTTGGTGATTGTAATATGTTCCTTTTCTTACATCATTAAAACACATTAATATAAGAAGTCTGTCTTTACTCATTAAGTCAAACACCATCTGTCTGAGTTAAGTGTATACTTTGTTATTTCACTGTTAATAACTGGTACTAAATAAATGTCTTTAAGGGGCTAAATATTTTTTTTGATGATTTTATAATGCTAGGATGTGGATTTAACTGTCACTGGAATCTTTAATAAGAGTCATGGCTGTGAAACCTAACAGTTGTTTTCATGAAAATTCTTGTAATAAGAAAAATTATCCTGTATTCTGTTCCATTTTGGAGAACATGATTCAACGTACTAAATTTGAGAGAATATATAATAACTCCTGTGCTTTAAAGATATTCCATCTTATTCATTTAAATAACAACACTTTTATGATTTTTTTTAAAAAATAGGGCTCATATCAGTGTTCTCTGAAATTTTGACAGTCTATTTAGAATGTTATAGAATAATAGAAGTTAATAAATCTGTCAAAATAGGAACATTTGAAGATTTTCTTTCAAAAGGTAGACATCAACTTTCCCCAGCTGAGTAGGTTAAGGGAGAAAAGAGCAACAGGTGTAAAAGAAGAGAGATGTATTTTGGCTCGTGGTTTCAGTTCATGTTAGTCAAGCTCCAAATCGGCAACAGGGTGGTAGAAATGCATGGTGGAGGGAAAGGTGTTCAACCCATAGCAGCCAGGAAGCAGGGAGGAGCCAGGGAAAAGAATACACCAGTCACTTTCCCAAAACCGCACCTCTGAATACATGAGACTCTAGGGGCAGGGGCATTTATATTTAAATCATAAAAACTTTGTCAGTTAACTTCTTTGATCTGCTTCAGTTTTCTACCAGGTCCTTTAAAATCAATTGAACTTGAAAGATTTTACAAGTCAAATTCATCATTGTTCACAATGTTTCCCAGGATGTTAGAGATATAATAAGTAAGTGGCTGTGGGTACCTGCTACTTTAATCTATTTTCTAAACAATTAGAAAATCTTAGCTTGTGAAATTCCTATTTTATAGATAACATCAGGGGAAGAAGGAACTAATTTCAGGCGAGAACCTGCTTCCTTCTGATAGCCAAGATTTATTGCAGAACATTAGTATTTGCTGAAATTACTGATAATAATAGTAATAATAATAATTATTATTTAGCTGGCATTTGTTGAGCACCTATTTATTTTCTTTCAAACAGCATAATAGTCAATTAAAATGGCTCACACCAAGGACATTTAATTGTGTCACACACTGAAATGTCTACAGGCCGATAGTTTCAGAACCGGTTAATGCAACAGTTTAAAGATCTCAGGTCACTTCAGTTGGCTTATCTGTCACAATCTAGCTTTCCTATCATGGAAGCAAAGTGGAGGCCACAAGTCACAAAATAATATCCATGGAAAGAAAAATGGGACAGTCTTTTTCCTCCTGAGTATCTGTTCTGTCAAAGAAGAAAATTGAAGATACCCTTGACAGAATTCCCTCAGGTTTTATGTATTTGAGCTGAGTTTTATGCTCATCTTTAAACTCGTCATTATCATAAGAGCTCCCCATTTTGATGAAAAGGATGGATTTAGCTTCTCTAAATATATTGCTGATGCTCTTGAGGCTATCACTTAGCATCTATCAGCAAGAGGAACAGTTTTGGGGTAGACAATCAGAATTGTCTACCATGGACTTTGCCAAACATGTAGGTAAGCATTTTGCATACTCTCTTTTCATTGAATTCTGTTCACAATCTAAAAAAGTTTATATTTGCAGGTACACTGTGGAGGTGCTGAGGCATAGGGAAGTTACATAAAGCAGCCAGGATCACATAGCTAGCTACTAATGAGGTAGAGAATCATTAACTCATCAGACATTTACTAAAAACCTAATGTGTGCAAAAGGAATATAAAAAGAGACCAAGAAAAATCTTTTGTTTTCAAGGTGCTCATGGTATAGAGGGAGAGAATTCTGATGAGCAAATTAATAATAACATACTAGGTGGTGAGGTAGCTCATGTGAGTATGCATCAAGTTCATCAATGGTACAAAATAGAGAGTAATTGTCTCCATGAATGGAGCTGGAGAGACCTCCCTATAAAGATTTCCCAGAAAACATGACCTTAACAGGTAGATCCACCAAAGCCCACATAGAAATATGGAATAGATATTGATACACAATCTACTAACTATTGTTATTCTCCTACTATTTTATTTTCCATAAAATAAAAATATAAAGAGGAGACATGGAACAGAATAAAAAGGGCATTTTAGGCCAAGGAACAGCAGTAGAGAGATACATTCACCATGGGAAAGACTGCTCCTCTCTATTTGTCAAGCTTTCCATTGTTAATTGGAAATTGTGTCTGTGAGGGAATTAGAGCAGATATAAGAGGTAGTGATCCTAAATCAATTTAGAAATGTGCTCTGCACCTTTGGTGAAATGATTGCTTCCAAACTACATTAAAAATACTCTAGTTTATGTCATAAAAATTCAAAGAAAGGGAAAATTTCTTTCTTAGACATACTCTTTAACAACACCAAAATAGTAAAAATATTGATCTCCTATGGAATAGGTTTCCTTGAAGAAATTTCATTTCTGATATTGTTTTCCAGTTCATTAGGAGAGAGATTCAGGAGAAGTGTAGCTAGGGAGTAGGAGAAAAGATAAGAGAGATGAGAAGTCATTGAAGAAAAACTAAAGTGACACTTTCAACTAAGATAATTTTAAGAGCATTAAGTTAACCTTCAGCTGGGCCTGAATGATGATTGTTACTTCTTTCATACGAAGTAGTATTTTTCAAGGGTGTAGATAATTTAAAACAGGAGAAGTTACTGCAAGGAACAATAGCATTTTCCTTTCACTTCTGTGTTCTGCAGAATGCTCCATGTGATAACCTTCAGCTTTTCTGTACAAGAGTTAATGACTTCTAAATGACTGCCGTATAACTCTGTCCTCTTTACCAGCCCTTCCTGTCTTTTTCTTGCCCCAACCCATCCTGAAAATGAGACAAAAGCAGAGTGTATATTGGTTGGCAGTGTAGACACGAGGAGTTCACTTTTTAAGTACAAACTACTAGAAGAACCCAATAAGTATATTGAGGGGGGTGGGGAATGTAGTGGTTGGTTGGAAAGAGAATCAGAGATTGGAATTCAGGCAAGCATTTTATAAAAAAATAATTTTTAATCCCCCAGTTTTTAGTTTATCAGAAATTCAGTTCTTTCTTTATATTCATGGATTTTTAACAGTTTGTTGCAATAGTAGATTTGGAACTGTTAATAAAAGTCAACCCCCTCCATCTTTCTTGGGTACTTCGTTCTGATAGAAATGCCTACTAGCCAAAGAAGCATGAAACCATTATCAGTTTACAGTTTATAGTTTTTCACATCAGTCATCTCCACCCCAGATTCAGGTGAATCTAACATACTTTAAATTCAAAGAGAAAATAACCAGTACTGAAGAAGACGGCCAACATATGGCATGCTTGCTGTAGCCAGCTGTTATGATGGATTCTCCAAAAGGTTTACCATCACTGGCAGACAGATAACATAATGAGCAGGAAAGGATGTACAAGATGTCATTTTGATACCTTCCAATATCATGGTTCTATGCATTATTTAAAAGAACATTTATAATTTACCAATAATACAGTGGGGATACTGAGAAAATTAATTTAATTTCCTTAATTGGAAATGACCATGACATATAATCAATATTTTTAAATCGTCAAAAAAAAACCTTTCCTGGAAATATGTTGAGATTTGTTATATAATTTGAACAATAGTGGTAAACTGAAAAAATGAAGCTAATGATTATGCACTTCAGTACTGAGTGTTATATATTATTTCTTCTATAAACACAGGAATTAGCACGAGTGATGATATTAGAATGATTTTTTTTTATCTCAGAAGTACTTTGGCATGATTGTCTATCAGTAGGTACTACACAAAAACAAAACAAAATGAATAAAGAACAACAATAACGAAGAGCAACTAGGAGTGGAAATTATTTCAGTACTTTGTTGCTTATTCTACTTACTCCTGCAGGATTTAATTCACTCTATGTTAGCCAGCATTGGATGGTGATGAATATTTTCTGGAAATTCTGTTCTGCAATCCTTGCCCTGATTCCTTCTGCTTATATTCACTGCAATACATGAAAGATCCAGAAGTTCTGAGACACAACAGCATCTGTGTCTACAGTTTGTCAACACAGAAGAGCAGACATTAAAATATGTATTCAGTAATACACAAAAATGTATATTCAGTGGCCTCATGAAGTTCTGTTTCAACTGTGAAAGCAAAACCTAAGATAAGAAGCACCCAGAGACCAAACTAACACATAATGTAGTGCCAACTGCCAATTGTGTAGACATTTTAGAATGCAGAGAAAGGGGGAAATTCATTAAGGTGGAGACAGATATATGAATTTCATGGATTCCTGAAGAAGATGGTGTTCAATTATACTCTTAAAATTGATGAGGGCTAGATGTGGTATAATCCCAGCCTTCAAGAGGCTGAGGCAGGAGCATTCCAGTGAGTTCAAGGCTAGCGTGGGTTACATGGTGACTTTGAGTCCAGTCTCAACTACACAGCAAAATCCTAACTCAAAAAAAAAAAAAAATTGATGAAGAATAGAAGTAAAAGAAAGTGGAAATTCGATGAGGGAAAATGATGTAGTGGTCAGATTCTCTGAATCCTCACAAATATTTTAAGGTATTCATGTTTTATAGGTTGAGTCAGTCTAGACTACCTGCTGGCAGTCCTTCTCTTTGGAGTTGTGATCATGAGTTCTCTCTTGAGCTGTGTTAGATAGCCTTATCACTGGGTCAAGACTGCCCTAGAAGATGTCAATTCCTCCAGATGTCTTCTAGATGTAGTGGTTCTTGGTTTTTATGTCTGTCCTAAGAACCTACCTTCCCAATATATTAATACTGAGGAGTTGCTATCAATTTGACTTAGGTTCCATCTCTTTGGTACTGGACTAAGGTGGTGGTTACAACTCCTTACAATTGCAGTGTTGTTATACAAAGGGGAAAAATGGTTATAGCATGTATGACATCCTGGTTAAAGTAATTCAGTTGGCAATAACAATAGACTCAAGCACAGCCTGGCTGCTGACAAACTGTGGTAACTGAAGGTCTACAGAAACATAATATAATCCAATTTATACCACAATTTGTATGCAATGATTTTCCACCTGGTAGAGTGATTTTACCCTGTCCTGGGGGAGGTCAGGAGAATGGGGTAAGACAGAGAGATGAATGAGGGTAAATATAGTAAGAGCAATGTTGGAGGGCACATGATGATCATCACGGTTTTGGGTAATTGTAGGACACAGGGGGTAAGAATTGAAGAATTTGAAGTAACCAGAAAGAGAAGAGACAATGTTTACATGCATAAAAGTATCATAAAGTCAAATGAGATAGTTGATGAGAGAGAGGAAGAGGGATGAGCATAAATAAAGTAAAAAGAAAGTTAGAGGTCACCTGTTGGCTTGTACTGTTAATGTCTTCTGGGATATGTTCCTGCTTCTGGTTCACCCTGTCCATCATTTACACCTTAGCCAGGATTCTACTATGCTGCTGGTGTTCCCACAGGTCTCTGGGACCTGAGTCCTGCCAGTGAAGGGATGGAGGGATGGATCTCAGACTTCTCTCACCAGCCACACCATCAGGGGTCAATGGAGGAATGGGGAGCACTGTCTTGAACTCCTCCCACTAGACACACAGTCCTGGGACAATGGGAAAGGGAGGGGTGCAAATTCTGACTCCACCTGCATCCCAGCCACCCTGGGGCAATCCCTTTCTTTCTTTCTTTCTTTCTTTCTTTCTTTCTTTCTTTCTTTCTTTCTTTCTTTCTTTTTTTCTTTCTTTCTTCCTTCCTTCCTTCCTTTCCTTCTTTCTAGCATGATTGAGTTTTTTTTTCTCTTCTCTTAAGAATACAGACAGAGTAAAAATATTTTTTCTCTTTCATCCATAAGTAGCCAAGTATTTGAGAATATAAAGCAAGGGCTTTCAGATCCATCTCATCTTCCACATTCCATTTGCAACATCTATTCTTTTCCCAATTAAGTTTTTCATTTTACAAAATCATGAGAAATTTTAGGCTGCCTTCATGATAAAGCTCAGAAAATTATCTCAAGGCTCATAAGTATGAAGAATCTGAAATCTAAAATTCTTTCAGCTGTTTGCCTTTTTATCTAATGAATATCCAAATTTCAGAATCAAAGTAGAGGAAGTATATTTTCAAGATGGTATAGAAGAGACTTTACTGAGTTTATTCACTATTTGTCATGATGTAATACAATGTTCTCATACCATAAAGAATCATGGGGCTCAGCTCACAGATTTCTGTTTGTGATTTTCAATAATGAGTCATCATAGCCTGAGTTTTTTCCTTTCAAGATGTAAAAGATAAATACCATTTTTAAATGATTTAATGTTAAGACCAATCTCTTAAGACTGGTGAATTGGTTATAGCTAGAACCTATACTAGGAGAGGACTGTAGTGTGTCTTCTGAAAAAAACATCAATCATTGGCCTTAACCATAATTACATAGACTTAGCAGTGACCGTGCTACTGCTGCCTCCAGAAGAGGAGAAAACAGAATGAATAAGGTTCTGTCTAACTGTTGTTATTCTCAAATGAAATCTATGTTTATTTTAATATTTAGTGAATAATATATTAAAAATGACAAAACATGGTTGTATGCTAAAGGAAATATTCTCACCAAAGTATTACTCAATAGTGTAGAATATTCCAATGTACTGTTAACTACACTGTTATTTATTACACAAAAAACAACAGCTTAAAGCTTAGTGCAGTATAAATTTTCCACCAATAAGTAAATGGCTAAATAAGTTGTTTAGTATCCACTCAGAAGTTTCCATAATTAAATTTGGTTCAGAGGTTGTGGAACCATGGAAAAAGTGTTGCAAGTATTATGTAAACATATCTTTATAAAATCCTCAATTATAATACTTTCATGAAAATATAAAAATATAAAAACATATATAAAAATATAAAAACATATGTAAAAAATATAAAATATAAAAACAAGATATAGAAAAAAACCCCAGAAGAAAGCATGTTAATTTCTCCAACAAATTCTTCCACAGTGTTGAGTATTGGTTTGGGTACAGTAGGTAATACTAAGAACCTCTGAAGTATATAGTGGTTTCAATACTTGTGCAATGTAGGTGATTCTGATTGGAGGAAGGTATTGCTCCTTATAATGATCCATTGTTGCCCAGATGCTGAATGGTCCCTGTTGCCAAGAATGACTTGGAAGTTGACTTCTCCAGTTCCTCTTTTAGTGAAGAGGGCAGAGCAACTTGCTGCTCTGCAAGCAGAAACATCATATCTCTGAGATTCCCAAGAATCCTTTTGGAAAATAAGGAGTCAGTCTGCAAGAGTGGAATTTGCTGAGATAATTATTGGATAGAAGCTTCAAGACATTGCCCAGTCTCATTAACAACCCTTCACTCTTTCCCGAAGTCCTACATGCACCTTTGCTTAGGTAGGCAGACTGCCAGTGGGTACTTGATTCTCCACTGCAAAGCATGATAGGGTCTGTTATAGAGCAATCCGGGGATTGAGGCTTTCAGAGGGCTCTGAATTACGTTTTCCCCCAGGGCATCCTTCAGGACAATGATATTGAAGTGATGAGTTTTAAACGAGCATCTTTAAAGGTTAAAAAATAGGCTATTTCTGCAGATGCCTTCCATCTCTTTTTTAGAAATCTGGAAATTGAAGTTGCTGTTAACGATCGTCTACAGCTGCTCTGTGGTGGCTTCTGTCTGAAGGGTTTTGTTTGCATTATTATATTTGACCCTTGGAAGAATTTGACAAAGCAGAAAATCATTTTATTGTTGTAATCATTATCATTTTATAGATTGAAAAAATGGAATTTGGAGAGCTAGGAAGTGATTTTTTTCAAAGTCAAATACTTAGTAGATAGAGTCTAACTTTAAAAGCTGCAGGTTGCTCTTTTGATAGACCCTTTGTCATTTTAATTTACCCAGCATCCTTCCCAATTCCCCTGAGGACTCCAATTTCTTTGGGAGCTTACTTGCCTTACACTCTTCTTGTTGTCTTTATAAAAATGAATCTGAATTTTTCCCCCTGTACTTTCCAGTTCCCTGAATATCTCAGTGGTACACCTGTGACATAAGTGGAGTACTTATTGTAAGTAATGAGGGTCCCACATTTAAACTGGCTTACACAAAAAGACAACGTATTACCTCCTATAAAGAAACACAGGGACCCCTGAGGCTTCTTCCACCCTCATGGAAATAGCCCAATCTACTCTTGATCAAATACTTGCTACGTAACTCTTCTTAGTTTCCTTAGTTTCTTGTCTTAAAGCTCATGGAAATCATGAATTATTTTTGGAGTCAGTGTTGATCATTAAGAGTTATTTTTTATTGTGGCACACATATCATTTTAATGAGAAGTTGACTTATATTGTCATCTCTAATAACAATAGGCTCTATAAAACCTGAAATACATACTTTTAGTCTTGCAAGAGAAAATGGCATTAGCATTGAGTGCTGGAGACATTTAAAAAAGGTTTATATTGTTGCTTTTTCTGAAGCATTATGTTATAAATATTCAGGGGAAGAGCATATATTCAAATGAAGAAAAAGCTGGGAAATAGCTATATGGACTCTATAAAATAGAAGCTTTAACTTTTTATTTAACCAAATGTGTGTAAGTGGCTCTCATTTCTCAGGCTCTACCAGTAAGGTGTGCAGGATGCCTGCTGTGAGGTTTTTTTCCCCTTAAGTCACTAAATGTGCAGATTGCATTCCCTCCTGGGGAGGCTGGGGAGGTTTCAGCAGGGAAGAACTTTTTTTTTTCTTTTTCTTCTATATTAAGGGCCTCTGAGAAGAGAACACTGTAAGTTCATGTAAGTGAATGTGATTGTCTTTTCTTTTACTTTTTAAAAGCGAAATATACACCAGCATTCACTTTTCAAACTAAGAGCCAGAACTATAAATATAAAAGTAGGGAATGGAATGTTCTCATTTGAAAGTTTTACTAGTTAAAGGAACAGATTACAGAGGAAGTTAGGAAGGGAAAGTAGTGATACAGGGGAATGGAACTCCCGAGCTACTATATGTCTAATATGAGTTTGTGTTCTCTAAAATCGAAGAATGAATTTTAGGAACAATGGAGGTTAAGAGTAGAATATATTTATATTGAGAGAAACAAGCTGCTGTCTGAGAGACAGAAGGGGTCTTGTGTGGGTTGCCAGGGACTCTGCCTTTTCTAGGGACTTTTCTAGAGTAAGTGGGCATGCTTAACAGCAGGGACTCTTCCTGTAGGGGGGTGGGATGCTGACTCTTGACTTCCTCAAGGTGATAGAGAACTATTTGGACTGTGGATCCTTAGGATGTATCTGTGTTTGCTTTGTCTTTTGTCTTAAGATCTGGCCCACAGCAGGAGGTGATTGTGTCTTCCAAAGCTGCAAGGTATCCGAACCTCTGCTCTGGCTCCTTTGAGGGCTCAGCCCTGTCTGACTGCTTAGAATATTTCTAACTAACTCAGCTGCCTATAACAGTAACACCAAGGGAAAAGGACAGCAGAGAAAGATGCAAGTGGTATGTTCCACAATTCTCCTTTTCCTGAATAAATACACACCAAGAATACCAGAGGAGAGTGGCTGCAGGGCAGATGTGTGAACACTGAAAAGCACAACCACAGTGTTCAGTCCATAGAAATTTGATATTGTTTGAAATAGATACCATCTGGGGTATTTTCAGGTTAAGACTAGTATTTCCATGGAAAATTGGGTGATGCCTTTGAAGTCGTGTGTGTGTGTGTGTGTGTGTGTGTGTATGTATATATATATATATATATATATATATATATATATATATATATATATATACATATATATGAGATCAATGATGTGAATTTCATTCTACCTTCTTTATAGGTATTTATGTGAAGTCTGGGGAAACTCATCCCCAAAATAATGCTTCACCAGCTTCTTGGTATCAGATTCCATCAGCAATAAGAGGCAAATCATGTTTCTGGCTTGTGACTGACAAGTTGATATGAATGTTTATAAATAACTGAGGTTAAAGTAGGTCTCAGGTTCTGCAAAACCAAATTAAAATTTCCTTTTTGAAGATCAGAGATTTTGGTTAAAGTCACAAAATTATAGCCATTTGATGAAGATATACACTTATAGGGCAGGGAAGTAGACCTAAACTAATATTGGGATTCAATAATCTTTTACAATGAATTTTCAAGATATCCCAGTTTTACCTTATATATGTGTTTTGCTGAAAACATTACCTTATGAATGTGTTTTGCTAAACTCTGTTAAAAGATGTGATATGATCCCAAAAAGCAGTCAGTCTTCAAGCAAAATGATGCTTTTTTTCTCTGCCAAAGGCAAAGAAGTGGATATTTACTCAACAATAATCAAATACTATAATCTTTTCCCCTTTCTTTCCTTTTCTTATTTGTCTACTAACTAATTTTCAGATATGTCAGGGTATGAATGCTTTTATTTTCCTTAAAGAAAGCAAAAAGTGTGATATTTCTCAAGCAATAAAATATTTTATAATACATATCTCTCTTCGCTCCCAAAGTATCCATCAACTACCACCAAGTTTGTCCTGTACAAAGCAGGATTTCAAAAACATTGTGTCATTAGTTTCATGTGTCATTCAATAACACTGTGTCATTAGTTTGACATGTTAGGCATGTGGATGCTAATAGTAGTTAGCTGTATTTTAATTGATAAAAGTATATTAATTAATGGAAAAGAATTCAACAAATGACTCTGAGCCACAATAATCACCAGAAAAATTGAAATTAGAGATATTTTACTGAACACTTTTGGTTGGCACTGACAGATTGCCCCCAATTATCAGCAGTTGCTTTTCCTCATATTTCACTGTTTTTCCACTTTTATTCCACACCAACATACACATCTACACAACCCAATAAAAATAAAAGAACGTACAAGTCCTAACTTTATGACAGCATCCTTAAAATTAACAATAATTTTATGAATTCTACAATATGTTGTCTCAAAGGTATAGATGATTATTATTCTGTATCAATATGGTACATCATGATTCCTTATGCTAAAATATATGTCTTAGATGGAGAGTGTTAAGGAATTAGAATTATTTAGAAAACAGAGTAATAAGGAGATGATTTAATGGGTTCTTATTATTGAGGATATAAGAGAAATCAGCATAAACAGAGTGCTCTTATCTATCTGATGTTATTTCAGAAGAAATTTGGAAAAGACTAGAGGAGAAATATTCCCCTAGTGTTTAGGGATATTGATTTGTTCAGTCTTTTAGATTTTGAAATTTAAACAATTTCTTCAGATGTTTCTTGGCATGCTTTTTGTCCAATCATCTTTTCACTAAAAATATTTCCCATATGTGACATTAAAAAAATACTTTCTTTAACATGCATTTTCTTTAAATGCAGTTTATTTCTAACTTTTGAATATTACACTCACTTGGCCATTGGAAGATGGATACGCAGAGTAGTCTATAGTTGCTTATAGTCTGAAGTCTCAAGTAAGAACCCTGGGCTTCTGCTTCTGGTCCAGGTGTTTTTGCTACACAGTTCATCATTAAAACTCCCATGAAGGGGACTCAGGTCAGGCCCAAGGGTGAATGAAAGCAAAAGGAAAAAGAGAGGAGAGAGGGAGCTAATGACTAATGAAGCCAGCTGTGGCAAGCAGAAGAATACACACTTTACTTCTCCCATGATCCTTCAGTCATCTCAGATTGAACTTTTTATAACTATTGTTCATTCAGGAAAAAACTTGTATTTTTTTTTTTTTGTCTTCAACTGATAGCTCTCAATATTAGTGGATTGAAATCTAGGTTCTTACAGTCTCCAATGTGTGACCTTGTGCCAGTCACATAATCTCTTTAAGCCTTAATTTCCTAATTAGTTCTGGGAATGATAGTAAAAGCTAGTTCACAGTGTCAGTTCAATGAGATGAGGTATGTAAGCAAATTTGATAACACTGCCTGGAACATGGTAAGCATCCGAAAAATGCAAGCTACTAATACTATTATATATATGTATATATTTCAACTTTTACTTGCTTAATGTCCAAATGCTTCTCATATATTTGAGACTTCAGTAGATGCTGTTCATTAGTGCTGCCAAATTTTTTTCTCCTTTTGATCACTTGGTAGAATTGTTTCCTGTCTACTCCTCCTTTCTCCTAGAGTTTCAGTGTGGCTGTAAGCTTGCTTTGGCCACTTGCGCTAAGCAGGAGTGACATATGTCTTTTAGTTAGAAGCTTTACATGCCTGCATGTTTCACAACTGCTGGGGAGATCTTCAGTGTTCCACCTCCATGTAATTTTCTTAGTCTGTGCTCTAGAGTGAGAAAGAGAAAATGATACATAGCTGAGTTCCCAGTTAATTGTTACAGATAGAAGGTGTGACTGAGAAAAATAAAAAGCAAAGAAAGAAACAGAAAAATGGTACTAAATTATTAAAATTTAAGGGGCTCTTCATATTGCATCATTACCCAATGTACCCTAACAATGATTTCCATGGCTGTGTATCCTGGTAGAAAACAGATTTTTCTTCATTTTATAGAAATAAGAATGGCCACGTAGTTGATTTCACAGCCTCTTTTGTTAGGCACTTGATCAAAAGTTGACCAGTTAGCCTGTTTACATACATCAATTGGGAGCTAGAAATGCGAACAAGTGGAAACAGTGGATAATTGATCTTATTTATTCTGGTGCTGGCAACAAAGGAAGAAATATTCATTTCATAAAAACCAGGAGCAGAGGGGACGGCAGTAATATCTGGGATCTACAACCATTGATAGAGACTTGTAGACTGCTGCTCCGGGTTTCAAGGACATCAGCAGCAGAGACCCTACTTGAAAGTTATAGCTCTGTGTTATAACTCTGGCATGGTCAGGATGCTGTCTAGTGTCCCTGTTCCTCCTCATTTTCTAACCTTTTGAGTGACTCAACTCTTCAAGCAGATAACAGAATTTCAAATCATTCATTTTCTGATTAAATCAACCAGAGTGTGATGTTTCCAAATAGGATTCCAGAGTAACACAATGGATCAGTTAATGTTGAAATTCTCTTTGTAATGTGCAGTTATTTCTGTATATTCCTGGCAGCATGAATTAGCTTCTCTGAAAGCCATTGCCTAACTATGCCAACAGTACCCTTATTTTAGAGATGCCCACATTTTATGTAAGCAATTTATTTTCAAGATATTAATTTTCTAGTTCTTTAAAAGATTATTAAAGATCAGAGTACACATTTCTTTAGGATTTAAATTATATTAAAATTATGTAGATAAAACTCTTTTTCTCCAAAAAATATGTGATTTTCCTGTATTTGCCCACTAAAAATCAGCATTGTATTACTGAAAGAGACCATCTTTGTTTTAAAAATCACAATGTCTTCTTTCTCTGCTCTTTGTTCAATTTAGATCTGAAGATGACCTAGAACAGAGCTCTGAAGTCTTTTCTGTCTCCATGATATGTAATGCTATGATTCATCTGCAAGAGACAAAATTCTCACTGGGGGAAATTCATTGAATTAGGTGGGTAAGATGATTACCATACTCTTTTAAAGGACTGTTAATCTTACTGGACATGACAACTAAATTGAACTGGAATATGTTTGGTGGGGGAGTGGAAAGAGAGATTCATTACAAATGCCCAGCAGATAGATACTTTTACATATTCTGGGTTTACTTTTTTAACCTATAAGGGAAAAATAGGAAGGGTAACATTACTCTTAGTGGTCATACCCACAATATAATTTCCTTGCTAAAGTTCAAACCCAAGAAGAAGTCTGATTTGCCTACCCAGCCCCCCTCAATCTGCAGTTGAAAAATAATTTACAAACAACAACAAATACTGGTCAGTTAAGTAGCCACACAGAGCTAGAATAGATGATCCAGAGAAGAGATACGATGAGCAATTGTAGCCTTTGTTTTGAACCATTTGTTTCTGGAAAGGTGGAGAAAGAGTGAATAGGGGAAAAATGATTTTCCCATGAGAGGCTGAGTTCTTTCTAATGATGGTTTAAGCAAGAAAAAGTAAAAGCTTATGAAGATGTGAGACTCAGCAGTAAGTCAGCTAAGGATAGACACTGAAGTGGGAGAAAGTGATTGCTCTAACATTTAAACAATAATGGAATAATCGGTTAAATGTATTCTATAATTTTCTAACTTGTGTGAGGTGCTATAAAAGAAACAAAAACAAAACCTACTTACAATATGCAGTATGTAAATCTAGAATTTTAAGGTTGAGAAAAATCTTTATCGTTGGAGAACACAAGTTCCAGGTACCTACTACTAAGACCTGATTAGTTACCTGTCATACTTTATGACAGTTTGTTCTGCAAATTTAGAGCCTGAGTTGGAAATCAGCTGATCTCCCTGAAGGCTCAGTTGATAGGAGAAAAATCAGAGGTTTTTGTCCTTCGGGAAGGAATTTTATCTTAATTTGTAGATAAACAAAGGCCTAGAAGTTGGTCTAGTATTCAGGTCATAATTATGACTCCTGAGACCCTGATGTCAAAGGCCAACCTTGGTTTGACCCCTGGGAACCTATGGGATACAAAAGATACTCTTCAAATTAACCTCTGGGATTCACTCCTCTTCTCGAAGGAATATACAGCAGCTTATAAAGATAACATTAAGGAATAGAAACCTAAAGTCTTTTACAGACTTCCTAAAACTCAGACTTATTTTAAATTAACAATTTAAAAAGAAAATGTGATTGGAGGAAGACAAGATGGCCGATCAGTGAGCAACAAGATACAAAGCCTCCTGGGAGGACCAACTCATAGGCCAGAAGAAAGCACCCTGGAGAGACCCAGACAGGGGGAGATGGATCCTCTTGACACAGGAAGAAATTAAAAAACATAAAAAAGCTCGTCAAATACTTCAGGACTACAACTGAGACAGCTGAAGATTGTGAGACACAGCGTTCTCGTGGTGACCCGGCAAGTGTGCACCAGTTTGGAGCCGCGCCGGCCGGCAGAGCTGCCCAGACTTGTTCCTGCTGCCACTCGCAGGAAGAACTTCAGCGCTGAGGTCGGGGGTTGGTGAGCCCAACGGAGAGCGGAGCCAGCGAAGGGACTTTCATTAATCCACAGTCAGTGCTGGGAATGAGACCCCCCCTCATGGGAGGGGCGCAACCAAATGGGCGACATGTTGGAATCGGGCAGGAGGAGCCTGAAATGGGAGTGGCAGTGACTTCAGTTGGTTGCTCCATCCCCAGAGCAGATTCGTGAGATTTGCTTGGACTGGGCAGCACCCCTGGCTGGGACCCAATGAGCCATTCCAAATCGATTCCCTGTGCCTAACACGCACAAACTGGGTGAAGGCACCTGAAGTTTGGTTGGCCCAGTGGGGAGGGGCAGGCATACACAGCCTGCTTACACCTCAGTCACAAGAGCAGGCAGGAGAGGGCAGAGGTCCCTCACCAGTGTGCTTTGGAGGAACCATAGCCAACAGGGAAGGGGGCTGGGATCTGCACTGTAACCTGTGTGAGGAAGCCAGGGCCATGACAGAAGAGAGAGGCAGGAGGAGGCCCCCAGCCCAGAACCCTGAGAGCACTGATCCAGGAGAAGGAAAAACAAGGGAGACTGAGGACAGCAAACACGCAACATGAGACACGGCTTCAATGGACATTAAGAGATATCTTTGGGACCTTGTAGATGAGCTCAAAACTGAAATATTAAATCAGGTAAAGCAGGATATGAGTAGAGTAATAAAACAAATGCTCTCAGGAAGAATCTCTCAGGAATGTACAGACGGAAGAAGGGAGAAACACAAAAAAAGGAGAGAAACATTCGATAAAGAATATAAAGAAAATATAGAATACATGAAGCAGATTCAAAGAGACTATCAGGAAATTAAAAATTCCATTGAAAGCTGGCAAAACTCCTTAAAAGAAACTAAGGATAGACTATCAAAACTCATGAAGCAGATTCAAAGAGACTATCAGGAAATTAAAAACTCCATTGAAAGCTGGCTAAACTCCTTAAAAGAAACTAAGGATAGACTATCAAAACTTGAAGACAAGTTTGCAATGTGTGATTATGAAAGGAAAGATCTCTTAAAAATAACAAGGAAACAGGCAGTAACAATACAAAGGCTAGAAGATGACAAGAGAATCTACAATTTAAGAATAAGAAATGTGAATGAAGAAGCAGGAATACATACAGGTGAATTAAAAAGGCTATTCACAGAAATAATTAAGGAAAAATTCCCAAGCATGGGAAAAGAAAATGACATTCGGTTGTGTGAGGCATACAGAACCCCAGCCACCTACAACCAAAACAGATCTACACCCAGACATATAATAATCAAGATGCCATAAATTCAGTATAAAAACAGAATATTAAAAGCTGTCAGAGAAAAGAAACAGACTACCTATAAAGGTAAGCCCATCAGGATCATGGCTGACTTCTCAACACAGACCATCAGATCAAGAGGAGGTTGGAGTGAAGTATTCAAAGCCCTGAAAGAGAATAACCTCCAGCCCAGATTGATGTACCCTGCAAAACTGTCACTAGAAGTTGATGGAGAAACAAGATGCTTCCATGACAAAGAGGAATTGGGGGAGTTTGTGACCACCAATCCAACCCTACAGAGAATACTGAAGGACATTCTAGGGAGAGATAAAAAAATGCCAGGATTTTTGGAACAGTGGCAGAAAGGCCTCAATGAGTGGGGCAGGCAGTAGAATGAAGGAGAAAAGTAGACAAAGGCAGGAAAACAGCATGGCAGAAATGAGGTAGAGAAGGATAACTAGAAACTCTAACATAGATGGCCTTGATATGCTATATTGTTAATACTGCACCAGGATTTAAAACCCACATTACTCACACTACTCTGCTTAGATGTATTATATGCTGTTCCAGTCATTCTACCTGTACTAGATTTGAGGGCACAGACTGTAGTCCCCAAAATAACAGGATATAGTATGGTAATCATCCTTAATTTCCCATTAACTTAATCTAAAGCTCTATAAAACCTACACTGTTTTACCAAGATTGATCATAACCTAATATGGTTTGTTCAATCGTGGTTTTGTATTGATAGATTTTATTCAAAGCTGTTATGATTGATAGTATCAAGTCTGAGAGTATAGGCAACTGCATTCAAGATGACAAGATCCACTAGAATATCCGCTATGGTTTGATTATTACCTGTCTTTGAAGTTTTATGCTGTCTACAATGTTTTATTTTTACTACTATTATTATTTACTGATATACTCAATTGTACTGCTCTATTCAATTATGCAGACATTCTATTGAAGATAATAAGAAACAACACAATAATCATTGTAGATCACCTTGTACTATGGTTTTATATGACTTTTTTCTTTCATGTTTTTATAGGAATTTGTTTTGTTTTGTCTTACTAAGTTTTGTTCTTCCCTCTAATACAGAAAGTATAGAAATACATGCAGAGCTTCATGCATGCATAGCTGTTTACACACTCATTGTTTGACTATCTACTTTGTATGCTTTAATTTTGTAACTTGAGCAACTATTTCTAAGAGGACAACATGTAATTTATCAACTAGTGATTTCTTATTGTTTATCTTTTTTTTTTCTTGGAATTCTGTATTACCTCTACCCTTTACATGCTGTTGTTTCTCTTTAAATTAAAAAAATGAATTTTTAAATCCTCAGACATGATATTTATTTAGGTATTATTTACTTGATGTCAGTTAGATTTTAAAGCTTTAAGTTTATAGAAATACATGTGGAGACTCATGCATGTGTAGCTGTTTACAGTCTCACTGTTTGAATATCTACTTTGTATTGTTTAATTTTGTAACTTGAACAACTATTTCTAAGTGGACAATATGTAATTTATCAACCAGTGATTTCTTACTGTTTATCTTTTTATAAAAATTCTGTATTATCTCTACCCTTTACATGTTTTTTTTCTCTTTAAATAAATTAAAAAAAAAAAAAAGAAAATGTGAGCAATGTGACATACTTAATGATAAGCACCTGGCTCTGGATTCAGCCTTTCCTTGTTTTCAGTTCAACTTTGCCCCTTTGTCCTTTTGGTAATGTTAATTAATGTCCCTAAACCTAGTTTCTTTCCTATAAAGTGAAGATAATGATGGTACCTACCTTGTATGATTCTTAGGAGGGTTTACTCATACAAATGAAAAATAGTGAGATGTAGGAAATAGAAGATAAATAAAGTGAGCCAGATGTGAAAAATAAAAAGTGTAATACCCATTAAGATAAGCCTAGTCTATTAGTATTTACTGGATGATTTTTGTTTTTACTATTTATTAAACTCTATTCCTTTTCTTTCATCCATAGCTAAAATACATTCCTCTCAAATATGTTTGACCTGGTTACTGTCTTTAAGGACATCAATTGCATGCCCTGTTCAAAGAGAGAGACTTTAAAAATTGTTTTAGTCCACAAAAGTTTTATCTTGACAGAGTCAGCAGGAAAATCTATCCAGAAATTAAGAAGTGGTTGTTAGAGCCACAGGAGCTCAGTATAGCTAGGGGAAAGAAGATCTAGGCTGCACTGAAGGATTTGCAGAGTTCTAGTCTGGAATTGGCACTGGAAGTCATTGAGATGACTCATTAAAGAAGAGGGGGGGAAAAGTACAGAGAGCTTACTCATGTATATGAGATCTCTTGAAACTTCCACTTGGAGAATGTTAATCTTGATTCTCCATTTTTATATTTATTTTCCTTATTTCAGTTTTATTTTATATCTTCATTAGTGTTTGACATACTAGGTTGGAAGGTGTATATTAGTGCTTCTACATAATTTGGTTCCTGTCTTTTGGATGTGCTATGATATTTTCCAGGACCCTACCATGTCATTTCAGTGCAGGTGTGTTGGTGGAATAAATTTCTTGGTGGTTCCCATTCTCTTGTCTCTAAAGTTGGCAAAGATTCTGTACCAGAGAGTGGAGTCTGGCCCTTGTCCATGACTATGTCTCCTCTCGTTATTTTCTCCACTACTTTGATCCTGCCTCTTGACAGCTTCTGAGAAGCAAATTAAGACACAATGATAGCAGCTAGAACCAGTTGGAGAGCCCTCTCTTCCAAACAGGAAAGATTTCATCTTTGGAAGACCTTTCTAGATAATATGACAAAATGTTTACTGGAGGAGTGAACCCCAAGCAATAATTGTACCACCGATGGCCAAATGAGGATTACCCTGTCCCTAATTCAATAATGAATCTAGATGTGAGGACCTTGACCTTTGACTTTAAGACTCAAAATCAACAGATCGATAGCAACAGATCAATAACAGCCTTACAAAATTTCAACCATTTATTCTCAGTGCTCCTAGTATTTATAGCATGGTAACAGGTAATCATTTGATAGTGGCTGAGTTTCTGTGAGATTTATAACTTAGACTAGTGAGTAGAACTTCAGGGTTCGTCTAAATTACCTGAGGCTTTTCTAAAACATAGATCCCTGGGTTCATACCTGAAGAGGTTTGGGATAGGGCCCAAGGATTTTCATTTCCAACAAGTTCCTAGCCGCTGAGTTTGCTGGACCAAGCACTATATTTTTTTAAAAAAATATTTCTATAAGAAAAAATGGCTTGTCTTATTTGACCTTTTACTCTACTTTTCTGCCTCATTCTTGCTTTGCTTTTATCTTCAGTTTTTCAGAGTTTCTTTCTAGTGAAAATTTGCTTGCTTGCAAATCTTTTTCACATTCAAACAGATTTTTTTTTTTTTGGTCCTGGGGGAAAAAATCGCAAACTTGCACATGCCCGGCAGGCGCTTGTGCCACTGAACTAGATCCCTGGCCCCTTTGAACACAAATTTTTATTGCAGCACAAAATTTATATTTGTTTCTTTCCACAGATTCCTTTAGTCAGGAAGCATTTTGACTAATAATGTTAGAAATTGCAGGTGTAGACCCTTTTCTGGCAGCTTTCCCACTATCTCTGTGCACACCCTGATAGTTCTGGGGACTTCTGTATAACTGAAGAAGGTGGGTAGGGGTGAAACTTACTGCAGCTAATTTTCTCAATGTGTGACATAGAGCATGGCATTTCCTTTGTTCTCTAGCTGTTTCCTTGGACTGTGTTAGAACTCTCATGTTTACAAGCATAAAAGAAAGAAAAAGAAATGATTTAATGAAAATCTTTAGGATATTATGGGAACAAACAGACTGATTTGGGGATCCAGGGCAAGGAGATGGGATTTTCTTGTTCTGATACCTATTCAGTCATAGGGCTCTGCCAGGGGTCCTCTGAATTTTCAGGAGCTTCAGCTTTTTCCTTTTTTTCTTTTTAGTAGTCTGGGGGTAGTTCTGAAAAAAATATGCTGACTGTTGAAATTTAAAGCATATTACATGAAGAGCGGCCATATACCAATGTGGTGAAAAGCTATTGCGGGAGACTGAGGGTGGGACCTAATGTGTCTTATAGGAGAGACAGACCTTTAGCAAGTAGAGGAGTCTGTTCACAACAGGGTGCACTAGAATCCTTGAAGACACATCTTTGACTTGGCTGGTTACTCATTGTCACTGCCCTTGGAAACTGTGTTTATGAATCTCTGAGGTATTGAGGACTCTGGATCAAAACCATCCTCTAAAGATCTCTATTTCTTTGGTTCATCCCTGGCATGGGGAGCCTTATCTCATTTATCACATGGAACAATCTTGTAACAATGCCCAACTCAACTTCCTCCAGAGTTAGGTTGGCAGCTGAGTATTTAAATCTTGCTATGTTGTCTAATTGTTTCAGGCAGTGAGTGTGAGGGATTGGGTACAACCTGCCTGTTCCTTTTCATGCTTATTGTCTTTTGTCCTGGATAGCCAGGTGTCTGCTAAAGCAGCAGGCTGGGTATTCAGATGCATCCACAGCAGTGAATTTTGTAGCATCATTTGCATGTTTAGTCCTCTGTTTCTCTTATTCGCAAACAGATGCAGGCAAAGCCACTTACATAAAAATTTCTATGCTGCCAAATAAGGCTGGGGTTCTGATGAAATAAATAACTGCTGGGACTATTTGAGTCTTGCTTCTTCGGCCTCTTTTAAGAACAGCATTTTTGGGGAGCTGTGTTATAATGGTGAGACAGACCTTTAGCAAGTAGAGTGACTATATCTTAGCCTTGTATTTCACATCACTCTAGGACCATATTATGAATTGTCTTCCACATGATGCAGAAGTCCTGAGTTTGTGCTTTTCCATTTCATGGAAACAATATCAGTTGAAAGAAAATAAGACATAGGCTTTGATTATGTTCTTCTACTGACAAACTAGGTGTCCTCTGAGAAATGGCCAGGTCTTGTTCTGCTCACTCAGCAAGGTCATTATGGGGGTCAAAAGGAAGTAAATCAGTGTGTAAGGTTATTAAAACAATGCAAAATACACAATTTAGGAGATAAAAGATCCCATTATCAATCATAGTGGGCCATTGTGATCAATATCGGCATATCCATCTAAGTGGTCAGCCTGCGTTCTAGATGGTTTTTATACTTAGATTCACCTGGGCTCAAATATAGGCTATCACTTTTATGACTCATTTCATCTAAGCCTTATTTTGTCCATATTTTCCTTTTAGGATATAGTGAGGATTCTAGATAACAGATAATGCTTAGAAGGGCTCCTGCTACTCAATTAATAATATCTTATTATCAGTTTATTTTTTGACTCATGCCAGGTATAAGAATTTTTTGGTATGTTGTAGCATATACTTTTGTTTGGCAAGGAGTCCTATTGCCAAGACAGAAGACTCATTCCGGAACTTCTGTCTTTAGCTCAAGTACTCTGACTTCATAATGAAGTGGTAGGTTTCCCTGAGGGGAAAAAAAAAATGCCTCAGAGGAAAACCATCACTGATTCTCAAATGTTGGCATGTGTTACTCTTTTTTTTTTCTTTTGACCAAAGAACCTACTTTTAAGCTCCACATTCCATTTTGTGCCTGCTTGGTACTGCTCAAACCTGAGCTCTCTGCAGAGCAGCCTATTCCTACCCTTGAGAGTAGTGAATGACACAACTTTTGCAGCAAAGGGATGGAACACAAAGCTGTCCTTGGCACCAAGCCTGAACCAAGATTTTTCCTCCATAATGTGCTTTACAATTAGTCTTTAACTCAAGCAATCATGGTCTGTAACTCAAGTAGCACCTTCTGGTTCTTTTCTCAAGTTCTGCAGACCACATGGTGTAGTACCATAAATACTACATCCGCGTCTTGAGCTTTATGTCTTTTTTAGTATACTGACCTCTCCAGATTCATTCTAAGTTTTTTTCTGGATATGGGCCATGTCTTTTTTTTTTATATCATAGTACTAATGTAGCAAATGTAGATTGAAAATCTCATGGGGTTTGGCACATAGTAGGTTTTTGAGGTGATCTTGTCTGATGGAAATGCAGAAATGGTTTCCATAGGGAAGATCTGCTACTCTCATGTTGTAGGTTGTTTCTAAAACTTCTCAGGAGACAGATCAATTTATTTTGCTGACCACTTTGTAAGTGCTTTATCAGTGACAGTATTGTGGGAGATTAAAGTGCACCAGAAGAATATTCATATATTAGCATTTATTTCAGTATTTTTATTTTGAAGTGCACCTGGCACAGAGTCCATATAGCATTATTTTACTTGTAGAAACTTCAGAAAAGCCAATGCTGTGCACTTATCCCTACCTGGAAGATACAGTGATTGAAAAATAGGGAAGGAAGTTTTTGAAATGATACAATATTTTGTGTCCTTGTTTGGAAGTTGGTGAGACAGATCTGTTCAACTGAGAAAATTCATTCATCTGATTGCTATTACTTTGTGTACTTATATTTCTGTATATTATTTCTTCATAACATATATAACTTTTTGCTCCTGTTTCTCACTTATTTGTGCATAGCAGGAGCAAAAGCAATGCCAATTTGGGCTCAGAATAGAGATGATGTTATTGTGACCTCTCTTTGATGCTTTCTGCCCCGTGAACCTTGGAAATGAGAAAACATACTCATGTGGAATTGTTGTCAGGTTTTGGAGACGGAATTTTACAGAAATGAAACTGAGTCACCTCTTTAAGGTAGACAACCTAGATTGTGTCTTGTTTAGACAGAATGTGTAATCAGAAGTGGGAGGTGACTCTCGTCTATTGTTTGCTATGAACAAAGCTATATGTGGGGTCAGATGCCTTTGCTCCTGCTGTAGGTCTGCAGAGATTGTGGCTGTGAACCAAAACATTTGTGTGTCCAAACAGATATTCAAATCACCTAGTTTATTAGGGGATCCAAAATATGCAATTGTGGCCAGCTTTACTTTTGAAAGAATAAATCTTTAAACACATATCAACTAAGGCTTAGTAATCCAACAGCATTCTTGCTAAGCATAAATTTTCTAGTTACCAATAAGTTATTTATATGTGTTTCTTCTTTTTCTGGACATTTGCATAAACCTCTAGTAACACTTCTATATTATCTACCTGACAAATCTATCTTTGAAGAAATAAATACTGACTGAATTCCATCATAAAATAAATTTTGTGATCAAATAATCCCAGTTTCTCAGTTTCATTCAGAAATGCCCAAGGAGGTATTTTCAAACAATATAACAGAAGCATCTGTATTTCTTATTAAAAATATGAATTTCTGTGCCCCAGTCCACAAACAACAATGCTCTCGTGGACGAGTCCAAGATGCTACATTTTAAATACATTTTCATAATAATTTTAATTTACATTAAATGTTGAAAACCATTAGCCCTATGGCTATTGGTAGGTCTAAAACTTACTTTGGGCTTGACCCAGGAGATTTTCCAAGAATTATCTAGGGAAGGTTTTGTGTGAAGCACTTTGACAAATTGGGATCATGGAGCCACAAAGAAGGGGTTCTTCTACACTTAGACATAAAAGACATTCAAAACCACCCTAATCTGTCTTCCCAGCAAGAGGACAGAAGAAACTCTGTGCATCGAGAGAGCCTGGCAACATTTCCCTCTCGACTGGCAACATTTCCCTCACGACTTTGTGCACCTCTGTCCTTCTGTGTTGGCAGAAATTCCGACTTTTGCATCCCTTTTGAATCACAAAATGGTTCTTTTCTGTGCATTCTGTTTTGGCCACAGCAGGCTATTTCTAAAGGAAAATTGTTGCTTTCCTTTTTGTGAATTGTTTTCTTTCCAAAATACAGTTAAAAGAATCTTCCCCTTTGGGTTTTGTTTTGTTGACTTTATGACAAGGACACACGACTGAAAAGTACATCTAGTGATGTTCTAGTTAAAGGAGGCTTAAGGAAAACTTTGTTGGAGAAGTAACTAGAAATAACAATGAGAACTAAAAAGATTACCATGTGTATAAATTAGTATTCTGAGAAAATATTTGGAAGGAGCAGCCTAAGGCAAGTTGGTTAGTCTCTTCCATTCCCAGAACTGGTGTGGATATTGAAATTAGAAGCATTAAGGACTCTGAGTATTGTCTCATGATTCACTATTTTTCACATTAACATTGCAATTTGAGTGACTTTGTTCAACTTTGGGGAGTGTTGGGATAAAAATGGAAGCTTTGCAGAGTTAAGGAAGATGTCAAATTTCAGAGAAAGTGTTTAAGAACTATAGATATTGGTGTGGTATCTGAGAATCTCACAGAAACATGTCCATGTAACAGGGAAATGATTGGCAGAGGCCAGAGATGCTATGAAACATATCCTGTGTTCTGGATGATCCCCAACTCACTAACAGAAATTGTCTAGTTTCAAATGTCAAATAATCTAGTCTGAATTTGAAAGCACGGCATAATACCATTAGCTAAAGGAAATCCCCAGATTTATGATGTTTCAGACAGCCATTTCAGTTTTGTTTGGAACACAACATACCAAAGGGGTACACTGGAGGAAGTATCAATCCTGCAGCCTGAGTGAAAAATTTGTGTTAATGTGATGGAAAGCAGAGACAACTCACCATTCCTATTTTGTTTCATTGTCTATAAAAGGAAAGCATTTTTCCCCAATGGGAAAAAAATAAAACTAAAAACAGAACAAGGTTGTATTGTGTACTAAGTACACGGGGTCAGTAAAACAAGATTCAATACATCTAAAATAATTTAATACCTGTGAATAAAAACAATCATCTCTTTAAAATGCTATCAGAATTTAGAAATGTGATTTCTAAGTCTGTGTCATTGTCAATAACCTCTGAGGACTTGAAAAGAAGTTGCAGAAAAATAGAAAGTCAAATACCTTATTCTCCCACAGAAAACTTCTTTTTGATATAAACTGGTAGGCTTGACATTTACAACCTTACAAAATTCTGAAATAGATTATTACATTGATTATATACCTTTAGGAGAGACAAGATCCACAGTCTTGTTTGAATACATTAAGGTGAAGACAACTAAGACTAATTTCAGTTTATTTCCAGGTACTTTTATAAGACTGATAGATACAAGAACTCTCCAATTAGAATTTATTTTAGAGGTCTCTATGATAGTAGAATTTTAGTCTTCACCACTGATTTTACAAAACATTTTTAAATCAGTGAATGAATGAAATGACTAAAAGCAAAGAAGAACACTGCAAGTGTTGATTGTAATAAAAATTCTATATGGATCCTCTCAATAAGTTAGATTGAAGAGTTTAAATTTCCAAAAGGAAATTTGAGAGGAGGGAAAACATTGTCCTAGATTTGTTAATAAAGTTAAATATGATTATAAAAATAAGTAAGCAGCCTTGGTTCAAGCAAGCGGCAGGTGCCCCAGGAGGAGAACGAGCCAGTGTCTCCTGAGATCCATGCCATGTTGGAACTTAGGGCACTGGGAAACCAAGCAACCTGCTCACCTCCCTGGTAAGCAGCCATAAGCTTACCCGCATGTGGGCTGAGAATGAAACATCCCCCCCACCGTTAGCAAATGGGAGCCAGAGGTCTGAGCATCTCTTGGGAGGTTGACCATATGCAATATAGCAAATATGGGGGTTTCCTTCTACCATCTCTTTGAAGGCAAATATTGTTATGAGTATTTTTCTTTATTCTGATTAATTGTGTTTCTCTAGTCAATATTCTGTTATGATAAGTTCTATAACGTTCTGTATTTCCTTTGATTTTGCTATACTTGCTTGAAAGGACAACTATTGTAAAGAGAATGAGATATACTATGGCACCTATTACTGTTATCCCAGTAACCTGCTGTGATGTTCTGCACCAGTTTCACTGCACTGTCTCAGTTGGCTTTTTTCTGTCTTGTTCTGTTGTATTTTACCACCTTCAAAATGATAAAAAAAAAAATTAAAAAAAATAAGGACGACGTAGTAGGGCAGCGGTTTCTGAAAAGGAAGTATGACTGCAGTAGATGACAACCTGAACAATACTAGATCTGTGTCCAAAGATAGAAAATAATCAAACATCATATTGTTTAGTAGGAGATCATAAAAATAATCCTTTGTGCTAATTAGGCTACCCAGGATTCTATTGCCTTGTGGCATGACCTTTAAGGAGAAGTATTAAATTTAGCATCTACAAAGATGAGAATGATGGTGATTGGTTTAGAAACCAAGTTCCAGAAGAACTATTTGAAATAACAACAACAACAAAACCTGATGACTAGGTTCCTTCAGATTTCAGCAAGTTAGATAAGAGGTATTGTTCAATGCTAAAGACTCCTATGGGGTTGTAGAAACTAGAAGACATTTGTGTTTCATGGAAAGGTACTGTTTTAACATAGACATAATGTGACAGGTGATTGTGGATGTGAGAGAGCACAGGAGTCCCCTGAAAAGGTGGAAGCAGGATGTTGAGAAATGGATTAACTTATGTGAGGGGAAAAGTATCAAGTCATAAAGTCCCATACCTGGTTGCTCACCTGGGCTATATCTTCTAAAAATAGTACTGTAAGGGATTTATCCCAGAGATTCTAATTCAATAGATACAGGACAAAGGCCAATCATTTGAATGTTTTTAATAGAAAGTTTCTTAAGTTATTCAGATGTACAGTCCAATTTTAATTATTAAGGGCCTTTAAACTCTCTCTTAACTCTCAGCTACATGCTTGGAAGTATACATGAGGACTTGCTGCTATTGTCTCCACATCTGCCAATTGGCTTAATGGTGTACCACACTGGACGTGGACTTAAACATGTTGAATAGTCTCTATCAAATCCAAGTCCCTGGATGAGTAATTTACACAGATTATCTCACTTAATTTTAACAATAGACACATGAGGAAGGTGTATTTTTATAGTCATTTTATGCTTGTGGAAACTGAGGTAATGAGACAATGACTTAGTAGCAGAATTGGTATTCAGGTCCAGCTTATTTGATGGCCAAGTTGGTTTTCACACTTTGCCTCCTACAGTACTATTTTGAAAAAAAAAAAAAATTTAAGAAATATCAACTGCTGCATCTGGAAAAGGTAGAAAAATGACAAATGTGAGACTTTTTTTTCCTCTCTCTCTTCTACTAGCCTGTTTGGAACCATTCCTTTTCTATAAGTTCTTTATTTTCCTTTCTTCCCATACCTCAGTGACGTATGCATTTCTTTCATTGTTAGGGTGCTTTTATTTATTATAAAGGTACATGTATTAGATTGTCAAAAACATCTTGGACCTTTCGTTTTTTTTCAAATGAATACTAACGATATTTTTGTGGTGTGTTGAAACCATTATTTATCTTTGAAGAATTTATTGAGCTGACAGGAAGGACAGAAGCTGTGTCAAGAAACAGTCTCAGTAGGCATGACCACCATGCCTGTGTCCCCAGTGTATTTTGTTACACATGATAACCCATAATATGTTGCAAAAAAAGAATACAACCAGAGATACCAATCAAGAACCCCCCTCCCCAGCCAACCCCCAATATTATTTCTGAAAAATTGTACACAAATTAAGCCCATTATGCTTGGCTGCATGTCTCTTCCCTAAGCTTTAGATTATAAATGATCTGCAACTATTTGCTCAGAAAAATCATGTTTTTAGTAGTAACAACATTCTGTCTTTTTATTTGTGTACTTGACTTGTGTTACTAGAACATCTAATTTCCCCAAACACAACTGCTATAGTAGCAGATATCCCTAAAGTACTTATAATCAATATTCTTTTTGAATAAAGCATGAACACAGAGCAGAAACTGCCCAGCATTTGTTAGCTTTCAGTGACACTCATCCAAGTTTCCTCTGACCACTTTTCTTATAACTGATGACCTTTGAAAGATAAATTACACAAATTAAAAGGCTTCTTGAAGCACAGAATGACTATTGTTTTTAAAGCATTTCTTCGAAAACATGGTGAGTTCAAGTAAAACCAGCAGACATGCTGTTAGTTTTGCCTGACCTTTCTGCAAGTGTGATGGATTGAGTTCCACTGCAAACACCATACCCTGATAAGTTTCCTGTGTGCAGTTTCCAGGCAGAGGGAGATTGGTTCTACTGAGCTATTTTAAAGGGGAATGGAAAGGTGAGAGCCAACTGCCAAGCTGGTTCAGTCTTGCCAGGGCTTTTTAATAAGCCATTATTAGGCTGCAGAATTCTTTTCAGGTTTTCAACTCTGCTCACATTTAACTGATCTCACTCTCTCTTCACAACTGCATCTCACATAGCATCCTCAAGCACTTGCTGGAGACAAAGTGAGGTTTGAATTTTATCTAAGCATTGGATTTCTATTAAATTAAACAGGGAGCAAAAAGCGGAAGGGGAAAGGTGTATTTTATGGAAATTGAGCATGCTGTTTGATTTTCATTTTCTATAAGAAACCTTGTTTCTTTTCAGTTGCTGAACAGTTATTGAGCTCTAAAATAGGGAGTAGAATGATATGGGGCTTCGAAGGCCAGTCATAGATCTGGTGGAAAGTGGGGTGTAGGCAAGTCCCTTTCCTTCTCTGTATAATCAAGAGACTGAATAGGAATTTTTCCTGAGTTCATTACTTTCTTAATTCTAGAGCAGCTATTAGTATTTTTTTTCCATAAAGGGCACTATAGTATTGTAGGGTTTGCAAATCCCAAAGCAAAATGTGTGAAGTATTTATAAATCAAGAAAGAAAAGAAACATCTGCACAGTTTTTTGAGGCCATCCAATATGTTAATGATAATTAAGTGAAATTTTTGGTAATGTAGTTCTTCTAATAAAAATGGAGTTTTGTTGTTGAAGGAGGGGTAGATAACCTCTTTCCAAATTAGAATTCAAAGTTCTCCACCACAGGATTGATTTCAGATGTTAATCAAGAGAATATTCTTAACTGACAAGTGTTACATTACACACACACACACACACACACACACACACACACGGGGTGAACCAGTGTTGGTCTATGAGATGTAGTGTGCCAACCTGTGTCTAGTGGTGCATTATGACTCTTGAAAGAGACAACACAGCAAACAGGTTTCAGATAACCTAGAAAATAAAATGTTTTAGGAAAATGGGAACACAAGAATATAAGCACAATAAGGCAGGGTAAAAGTCTAGGTAGCAGGAAAATACATGAACAGGTCTGCAGTCCAATGTCACTTAAGTAAAATGCATTCGTTTACAGCCAAATATTTGAAATAAATATTTTACTTAATCTGATTAGAATTTTCCATGCTCATTACATTCTCTCTATGATCATTTTAAAGATTATTTTATTGTCATTATCCATGGCCAATTTATGTTTTCAGTTTTTTTCTGTAGTTTATAAAATTCTGCATACTTTAGTATCAAAAGGGAGTTATTGAGTTCCAATAGATGATTTATATGAACAAAGCATTTCTGAATTTTGTTTGAATGAAGTAATTTGTGCAGCGATTTGTTTACACATCTCTCAGTCAGAGAATAATCTGCATTCAGGAATTTGGGACTTTACTTTTGCTGGGAAGTCATGGTCTGTTGTGTCTAGAGTTTATATATTATAGAATGACATTACATTTTAAAAATAAACACCTAGTTTAATACATTAAGCTGTAGATATGTCACCAAACAAAATCAAATCTTCTTCCCCAAATGGAGTCTAGTCAGTTTTATTACATTGTTTATAAAAGCTTTGCCTGTGAGACGAAGTAAGAATGTCTCATATTCCATTTCGGGCTGAGCAAATGTTTGGTGGTACAGAGAGGAACACATCCACAGCCCTCTGGGAGGTCTGTCATAGGCTGAGTCTTGAGAAGGCAGAGCCTGAGGCAAGGGTGAAGTACTGAGGTTTTACTTGGAAGACTTAGTCTAGAGTATGAGACAGGAGAGAGAAAGTTAAGAATGATGTGAAGCAGTGTGAAATGTTGCATTACCTCACCGGCTTTTACTTTGCAATCAACTGTGAAAAATCATCCTACACTGCTTGGCTAGTGCATTTAAAAGATATCTTAGTCTGCTTAGAAAAACTCTGTTGGAGAAAAGTCTATGAGAGGAATAAGGTTGCGGGGGGCACTGTCAGCTGCCTCTCGTCTATTTCTCCTTTGATCTATTTTCATCTCATGGGCAATTAACTCTCTGACACTTCTATATAACATTATTTATCCCTTCTTCTGGCTTTGTGGTATGCCAGGCTGTCTTATTTGCCATGAGATGTTTCATGTAAGTCCAGAAGAGGAAAGACAACCAGAAATCTTAGATATGATTGAGCTAAAGGCACAGCACTAACTCAGGAAGAAGGTTAACATTCTCAGAGCAACTGACTGATCAGCTGCTCTTGTGGCAGCAGAGTATGGTCAGTGAGTGAGATGCCAAGTTAGCCTTACAGGAAAGTTGCCCTCAGAAAGAGAGGGATTATTAAACTGAAGGTACAATTGATCTGACTAAAACACCATGTGAAATTCAGATTTCTAGAGAAGTAGCAAGTGGGCCATTTCCCATAAGGCAATCAGTACTAACAGGATACATATGTGAAAATCTGGAAGCTAAGTTGGGGGGACAGCAGCGGACTAGTTTGACTGTAGCAATCTTGGACTTGCTTCTTTATGAGGAATGATTAACACTGTTGGGTACCTTCCCAACTTTTCTCTTGTCTTCCTCTTTATCTTATGAAACACTCACCACGTAGTGCTGGGGACTGGCCGAGAGAGATGAACATGTGACTCTTTTTTGCTAAATGAAGAGAATTCTGCTGTGGGCTTGTGCAAGAGTTCACTTGTCCATTAGGAAGAGATGGGCATGTATGTTGTCAAGTGTGGAAATGATGGCTGTTGTGAAACTATAATGCAGACTATATTGGGTGAGGAGGAAGAAAGGCTGCAGAAATGACAACAGAGAAAGAAGTAAAAAGCTGTGGTTTACAGTGAGATTTGTCCTATTGTGTCACTCAAACCAGAGTCCAACTTACCTTTGGACTTCAGGTTGTATGAAATAACACTTTTTTTTGGCAAGTTTGAGTTTGAGAAACCTAGGACACAGCTCAAATGCCCATAAATAAATGAATAGATTCAGAAGTTTTTTTTTTTAATAACATGGAGTACTACTCTGCCATAACGAAGGATAAGCTTGAGACATTTCTAGGTAAATAGATACACCTTGAGACCATACTCTTAAGTGAAATAAATCAGATACACATGTTTAAATGCTGCATTGTTTCTCTGGTGTGGGAAAGTGAAAGTATAAATAAGGACCAAAATGTATAATAGATATTGGAAAATGGGAAGAAAATATTCAAGTGAGAAGAGGAACAAGGGGAAAGCAAAAGGAAAGAAAGGACAATAACAAAAGAGAATATAAGGAAAAAATGGAAACAAAGCTTTTGTAAATAAGGAGGTGATCCGGCCTGCGGACCAATGCGTGGGTTTTCCCCTAGAGGAAGGAAAATGGGGCGGGGGCAGGGTGAAGAGAGAGAGACGGAGGCAAGTTGAAGTTTCCCAATCAAACCTCGTTTTATTGAACAATGCTCCTGGCTTATAAAGAAGCGGGGGTGGGAAGTTACGGATGGATCACTGTCATTTCCTGGGTGGGGCGAGAGGATCCTGGGAAATGTAGGCCGACGCACTGGATGCCCACAGGAGGGAGAGATGGAGCGGCAGCCATGAAGCTATCATGCTGCTCCCTACATCTCCTCCCTTATCACTTTATAAAAGTATGGCAGGCCCTGTGAGGACAGCGCCTGTCTTAGGTCAAGGACTCTTCATATGAACCCAACCAGGCCTTAACCATCATGGGCCTGCAGGACAGCAATTGGTCCTGTGCCTGTCTTAGGCTGCTGGTGGCGTAACATATGTGTCCCAGTTGCCTGTCTCTGGCTGCCTGTCCAGTCTCAGGGCAGTTGGCTCACACATCATTACATGGGCCATTTGTAGGGGTTGTTTCCCTCCAAGTTTCTTGATCTGCCATCTCCAATTGATGATAATGTACCTGAATGGGCTTGGCCATGAATGCGTCGAGCCTATTTTTAAGGAGTGTCA
>PVLA01005779.1:0-138291 GCA_004027455.1 Hydrochoerus hydrochaeris | reverse complement strand
GAGAAAGAAACGGTGTGTGGTGCGGAAGACAGGAAGCAGGAGGCAGAGAAAGCAGTACGGAGCGCAGGCAGCAGCCCCTTCCATTCCGTCCAGGCTACGCGGGCATAGGGCAGAGGACACTCACGGCCAGGGAGAGCCTTCCCATCACCCACACCCAGAACTACGCCAATCGCACAGGGCAGGCCCAGCGCCTCTGAAGAGCCCCACCTCGCCCATGCCATGGATGATATGACAGAAGCCGTAAGAGTGGCAGAGTTAACCATGCAAGATATAGCTTAATGTATAAAATAAAATCTTAACGCGTGGCTTGATGTAGATCTATAAATTAAACAGCAATCATATTGTTAGTTCATATAAACAAAAAACTTCAGAGGGTTATATCCCAAACTGCTGACACTGTTTATTTTAGGAGAAAAGGGGACATAATTTTAGAGGGCTTTCACTTCTATGTTATTTTGATGATGTTTTAATTTGTCCTTTGTTACATTTATAATTAGTAAAGTCAAGTACATTTAATTATGTGAATATTTAACATTTAAAATTTAAAAAACAGCACATAAAAAAGAGGAGGTCCAAGTTAACTACTTAATTAAAAACGTAAGAAAATTAAAATGTGAATTTCAAAAATTAAACTTTATACATGAAAATTATATATATAAGCATATCCACATAATTTCTGGTTTGAGCCTCCTGGCTCTTAATTTATGATTATGTCCTTATAAACAGGACTGCTGCTTAGCCAGTGTTAAAACACCTCCAGACTGGTCAGTAAACAGCAGGAATACCCTGCATGCTTCCAACCACCTACACCAGACTCCAACTCCACGGCACAGCAGAGGCCACCCCCAGTCTGTTCCATCTCTATACCTACAACCTGTACCTTTCACATACTAGTTATATATACTGTATGTAAAAATTTATGTATAAATTTTTTTTTGGTACTGGGATTTGAACCTAAGATCTTAGCAGTGAGTCATACCTCCCTCCCTTTTTTGAGATGAGGTCTTCCTAAACTGCTCAGTCTGGTTTTGAACTTGTGACCTTCCTGCCTCAGCCTCCCATAATACTGGGATTAGAGACACATACCATTATGCCCACATGCTAAGATATTTCAAATATATATCATCCATCTTGTATTAGCTTTTAGCTATATCACAAATATTCTAAAGGCAAACCATGCTACCAAATAAATAGTCTTAAAAAAATCTTTAAAAAACATAAAGACATAGCAACTTTGGTACAAAGAACATAGAATGTCAAAACCACAAAGGCTTAATGTATAATATAAATACCACTGCAACTGAAGTTGGTTTCTGTGAGTTCAAGTCAGCAAAGATCATAGATTCAACACTGGGTTGTTTCTAGATTTTAAACAATAAAACTACATATGGGAAATAAGGGTTTTTTATTTCAGTACAAAAATTACAGTAATGGTTTTGGTATTTAAAGTTTTCTTTCCTCCCACTTTTTTTTCTTAACAGTTAAAAAATTCTTGATTTCTGTGTTTGGCTACTAGATATACATTAGAAAACAGGGCTATTAATTTTACTATTTGCCTATTTTGTTCCTTTTCCTAGGCTTAAGGGTTTGGTTACTTTTCTTATTGCTGAGACAAAATACCCAACACCAAAGTTAACAAAAGGAAAGTACACATCTTGTAGAGGTTTCAGTTCATAGCTGGCTGGCTCCAAGGCAGAGTGGGATGGCAGAAGGGCACTGCAGAGAAGGAACAGTCCATGGCCGGTGGAATGGAGCAAAGCGGCAAGCAGTGACGGCAGCAGAGGTACCTTCTTTCGGCCCCTCTATGTTCTATCCAGGTAGTTGCGGCGCCCTTTTCCATCCATTCACGCCTTGTAACAAGGTCCATGGGTGGAGGAGAGCGCTTCAAGGAATCGCATCTCCAGGAAAAGGACACCGCATGTGGGTACTGGGCGCGGGGATCTTGGAATGTTTTGTGCTGATAATTGTAATTTGTGTAGTTGACATGTGTATGTTTTTATGTGATGCTCAATATGGAGTCAAGGGTGGAGACTCCAGGGGAGTTGCTGGAGGCCCTCTAGATAACCCCTTTGTGAGGACTGGTTGTGGGGTTTTGCCTTCTGTGAGTAGTGTGAGAGAGTTTATGCAAAGGCTTTAAATGAAAGAGCTCATGGAGGAGGATTTACAAAATTCCTGTGAGACAACTGCCCTGAGACACTGGACAGGCAGCCAGAGACAGGCAACTAGGATACATATGTTACGCCACCGGCTGCCTAAGACAGGCACAGGACCTATTGCTGTCCTGCAGGCCCATGAGGGGTAAGGCCTGGTTGGGTTCATATGAAGAATCCTTGACCTAAGACAGGCGCTGTCCTCACAGGGACTGCCATACTCCCATAAGTGATAAAGGAAAAAATGTGGGGAGCGGCGTGATAGTCTCACACATCTCTTCCTCCTGCAGGCGTCCAGGTGCATCGGCTTACATTTCCCAAGCTAACTAAGTAACAAGATTGAGATGTTACAAAGGTGAAAAGAGTTAATCGACACCTATTGCTTGGGATTGTCCCTGCCCGGCACTAAGCCTGGGGCGCTTCCTGCTTGGGGCTGGGGGTTGCTGCCAAAGGTTAGCAAACATATACTCCAGCTTCTAAAAAATAAAGGGAGATTCGATTCACTCACAGACGGGTGTGCAGTGTCTTCTGTCTCTCACTTGCTGACTCCCTGTCCACCTTTGGGAACCCTCTGCCCTGCCACAGCTGGACTCCGGCAGGTAGTAAACTTAATGACTGAGCCATGCACACCAGGGTGGGGCCCTGTTAGTCCCAGCAGCCCTCCCATGACTGCACGAGCCCTGGGGTACGTCTAAATCCAAGTCACAACCTCTAAGGGAAAAACACTGCACTGCATTTCTTTGTACTTCTCTTGGGAACAGAGGTACAATGAGAGATTTATAAGGGTACATAGGTGATCGATGGGACATAATGAAGAAAATACATAGACATACAATTCCAGTCATTATTTTTAAGTATGGTATTTAACGAGAGATTATCCTCACAATTCTTAATTCACCACATCTATTAACTTGTTTGCTAAAGTACTATACTGTATACTCTAACATATAAATGTTTCCATAAACAAAACACTGTGCAAGCTAAGAGGTGCAAAGCTATAATGGCTTATTACCATAATGATGTTGCAGAGCACCAGTAATAACACTGAACATGTACAAGTGGTAAAATACAAAGCTACTGAAAACTAAAAACAGGTAATACAATGACAGCAATGAGCTCTAGCATTAAACAAGAAAACTCCTGTAGAAAGTGGCTGACTGTGCCAATCTGAGGCATTTAGAAGTTTAACTAAATTGGCTTAGCAATTCTGCACCCTATGGTGGCTCATCTTCTGGCTGGCATAAAAGAAAAGGAAGAACAGATGGGTTCCATTCTTTGGAGAAGCTCTAGTCTTTGCCTTTGGCTTGGATCTGTCTCCTGGCTCCCAGGGCACTCTTCAACTTCTGCCTTGGATCCTTCAGCCTTCTGGCATAGACTCTGGCATTCTGTCACAGACTCACTGGCCTGATGGTGCAGACTTGCACGAACATTGGAGTGAACTCCAGACCTTAGACTGAACCTTTTGGGCTCCAGGGTGCAGACACCCTCATCCGACTCTGCTGACCATCATAAGCCAATCTTGTAGTTTCTTGTATATTTGTCTATCTCGTGCTATTTCTGTTTCCTCTAGTATACCCTGACTATACAGATTTTGGTACTGGGATTGGCCCTAGAGAAAGAGAATTGTAATAATGGCATTCTTTAATGGCTTCAGGGGTTCCTGGACTTGGCTCTGCAATGTGGTCAGACATCAAGCCCTCCCGTTCTACTTCTGTGGGGTATACTGATAATCCTTGGCATGAACTGTTTACACTAATAGGCCACATAAATCCATTTGATTATCCTAATTCACCACTTGTGAGATGCCAGGAATTTGATGACTCTGCACATGAAAGTTCTGAATACCTTGGCAGAGTAGGAAATATAATGAGGCTGGATGGTTGGTCTTAGCCTCTCTGGACAAACTAGTGAAGGAAAAATCCCACCTCCAGACACATAAGAAATTTACAAGTTTCTAAGTGTGCCCTGAGTGAAAATCTCCTGTCTTTTAACAGCCAAGATTGAGACTGCAGAAATCCAAACACAGACCCTCATAACTGGATTGGCTGAACTACAACATAAATGTTAATGCTCAGCCCTGAAGGGAATCTGAGGCAAAGGTGTGGGTGGGCGCTGATCAGAAAAGAATGGGATCCCATAAACTGGGATGAAGATGTGTGGGAGGATCCTGAGAAAGCTGATACTGAGTTTCCAGATGCTAATGAAGTTGTTTTGCCAGAGAAAGAGATTTCCCCTCCTGCAGCACCGGAGTCTCCTAGTACACAGAGGAAGCTAATCCCATGTTAACTAAGCAGGATAACACTGACCACCCTCAGGACCCACCCTCAATACCCACCTCTCTTCCAGGCCCATAACCAGGTTCAAACCACAGAAGGGTCCTAAGGGTGAGAGGTACATGGTGTGACCCATGAGGAGGTCTGCTCTTCTCCCAAAGAACTTCTTAAGTTTTTTCTTATAAGTAGAGAGCCAATGAGCAAACACAGGAATGGATTTTATGAGTGTGGGACAATGGCGGCAAAAACATCCACCTGGATCAGGCTGAATTTGTGGGTCGGTTAAGTAGGGATTCTGGATTCAGTGTTGCAGCTTGTGGAGTGAAGAAAGGTGCTAACAGTTTATCTGGCTGGTTGGCAGACGTGGCTCAAAAGACAGCCCACTGTGAAGGAGGCAGAGATGCCTGGTGTTCCATGGTTTACTACTGACGGGGGATTCCGAGGCTCAGGGAACTGGGAACGACAGCGGATGGGTCGTGTTAAACCTGATCCTCCATATTGGGATGACCCAGATAATGTACCCTTCACCAGCACCCTGAGAAACAGATTTGTGAGGGGGGCACCAGCACCCCTGAAGGGCCCTGTCACTGCTCTTCTTTGTATGACAGACCTTACAGTGCAGACCGAGGTTACTCAATGAGAACATTCAAGGGCAGTGGGTTTGACTGTGTCCCGGAGTGGCAAAGGCCAAGTGGCAGCACACAGTTGCTAAAGGCAGAGTCCCTGCACTTACCATAGTGGACAGCAGAAGCAGAACAATGACCAGAATAACCCGACACATGCAGACCTATGGCACTGGCTGATTAGCCATGGAGCTCCCAAAAGTGAAATAGATAGGAAGCCTACAAAATTTTTACTAGATTTATATAATAGAAAAAAATTTAAGGGCAAATGAACGGAACTTTACTTCAAATCATGGTAACAGGACATCACAGCCCCTCAACCAGTTGCCAGACTTGAGCCATTTTACAGACCCCGAACCCCTCAAGTGACAGGGAGGCCGGGTCCCCTTGGAAAAGGATTCTGATGCGTCAAAAATTTATACTGTTAATCTTTCTCCCATCCTTCTCAGAAGGACCTAAGGCCTTTTGCTTTTGTAACTGTCCACTGGGGAAAGCGGAATAATCAGCCATTTCAGGGACTGCTAGACACTGGTTTTGAACTAACACTGATTCCAGGGGATCCAAAACGTCACTGTGCCCTCCAACAAGAGCAGAGGCCTAAGGAGGTCAGGTGATCAAAGGTCCGACTCACAGTGGGTCCAATAGGTCCTCATATTCATCCTGTAGTCATTTCCCCTGTTCTGGAATGTATGACTGGGGTTGATGTACTTAGTACCTGGCAGAATCCTCACATTGGTTCCCTAACCTGTTGTGTGAGGGCTATTATGGTTGCGAAGGCCAAATAGAAGCCACCAGAGTTGCCTAAGCCTGGTAAAAGAGTAAAACAGAAATATTATCCCATTCCTGGAAGGATCCCAGAGATTATTGAAGGATGCAGGGTGGTGGTCCCCACATCTCCATTTAACTCCCTCATGTGGCCATGAAGAAGACAGATGGGTCTTGGAGAATGACGGTGAATTACCGTAAACTGCATCAGGTGTGGCTCCAATTGCAGCTGCCGTACCAGATGTGGCTTCCTTGCTTGAGCTGATTAACACGTCTTCTGGTCCTTGATGTAAGCTATACATCTGGCAAATGCCTCTACTCTATACCTATCCATAGGGACAAGCAGAAACAATTTGCTTTCAGCTGGCGAGGCCAGCAATACACCTTCACTGTCTTGCCTCAGGGGTATATTAACTTGCCAGCCCTGTGTCACAATTGAGCTCGTAGGGATCTTGATTATCTTTCTCTCCCATGTGGTATCACACTGGTCCCTTACACTGATGATGTTATGTTGACTGGGCTTAGTGAGCAGGAGGTAGCAAACACTCTGGATTCGTTAGTGAGTCATTTGAGAGCCAGAGGATTGGAAATAAATCCAAGAAACATTCAAGGTCCTTCTACCTCAGTGAATTTCTAGGAGTCCAGTGGTGTGGGGCATGTAGAGATATCCTTCTAAGGTAAAAGACAAATCGTCACATCTGGTTTTTCCTATGACTAAAAAGGAGGCACAACTCCTAGTGGGCCTATTTGGATTTTGGAGGCAACACACTCCTACCTGGGTGTCTTACTCTAGCCCATGTACTGAGTGACTCAGAAAGCTGCTCATTTTGAGTGGGGCTCAGAGCAAGAAAAGGCTCTGCAACAGGTCACGGCTGCTGTGCAGGCTGCTCTGCCCTGGGGCCCTGTGATCCAGCAGATCCAGGGGTATTTGAAATAAAGATGCTGTTTGCAGTCTCTGGCGGGTCCCCATCAGTGAGCTACAGCGGAGGCTTTTAGGGTTTTGGAGTAAGGCTCTGCCATCATCTGCAGACAACTACTCTCCCTTTGAAAAACAGTGCTGGGCCTGCTACTGGGCCTTAGTGGAAACTGAATGCTTGACTGTGGGACACCAGATCACCATGCGACCTGAGCTGCCTGTCATGGCCTGGGTGTTATCTGACCCACCAAGTCATAAAGTTGGGCATGCATAGTAACGTTTTATCATTAAATGGAAGTGGTATATTTAGTGATCAAGCCAGGGCAGGTCCAGAGGGTACAAGTAAATTACATGAGGAAGCTGCCCAGATACCTGCGGCTCCTACACCTGCCACATTGCCTTCTGCTTCCCAGCATGCACCTATGGCCTTGTGGGGTGTACCGCATGATCGGCTGTCCGAGGAAGAGAAGGCCAGGGCCTGGCTTATGGATGGCTCCACGCATGATGCAGGCACCACCCACAAGTGGTCAGCTATAGCATTACAGCCCCTTTCTGGCCAGATGTGACACTGTATACTGATTCATGGGCCGTAGCCAACGATATGGCCAGATGGTCAGGAACTTGGAAAGAACATAATTAGAAAATTGGTGACAAAGGGGAAGAGGTATATGGACAGACCTCTCCATGTGGGCAAAGGATGTAAAATATTTGTTTCCCATGCAAAAGCTCACCAAAAGGTAACATCGGCAGGAGAGGACTTTACTAATGAAGAGGATAAGATGATTCGTTTTTGTGGACAGTAGCCAACCTCCTTCTTTAGCCGCCTCTGTCATTGCCCAATGGGCCCATGAACAGAGTGACCACAGTGGCAGGGATGGAGAGTATGCATGGGCTCAGCTAAAGAACTCCCACTCACCAAGACAGATGTGGCTAACACACCAGCCTTTTTTGTTTTTCTTTTTTCCTTTTTGAGACATGGCCTCACTATATAGTTCAGGCTGGCCTTGATCTCACCTTTGTAGCCCAGGTTGGTCTCGAACTTGCAATGATCCTCCTGCCTCAGCCTCCCAAGTGCTGAGATTACAGACACTATACTTTTTTTATTTTTAAAAATTCTTTTGGTTTTTTGAGACAAGGTATACAACTCAGGCTAACCTTGAATTATGTAGCACAGACTGGCTTTGAACTTCTGGTGATCCTCCTGCCTTGGTCTTCCAAGTGCTGGGAGCACAGGCACACACTACAATGTCTGCTTATATTCCTTTAAAAAGGTAATCAAAGTTGAATGTGAATCTTTTCATGTGAATTAATGGTTTAACTAAGGTTCAAGCTGTGGCATTACTTACTACACTATTCTTGTTTATGTTCAATGTCACCAGTCAGTTTTTAAACTCCTGAATTATTATTTTAGTTACAGTATGGCTTAGTATGCCATTTGTATTTTAAATTAGATCCCGAATCATATAACCACATCCCATTCATATTTAAGCAGGATATAAGGTACCAAAAAGATACAATGAATAGTGAGTCTGATTTCAACTTGCCTTTGGCAGGTAGTCACATCCGAGAAGTACGGCTAGTGCAACCAGAGCGTCTCTGTCCATGCCAAGCTTATTCTTGATGGATGATGCTGTGTAGCAGTCAACATGTGGGTCCTAGAGAAAGCAGAGCTTCAGCTTAATCTTCCAAAGCTAAGTGTTTACACAGAAAGTAATACCACGAAAAACACTTGTGAGTTATCCTTAAATGTTTATTTTTAAAATTTAAATAGGAAAGTTACACTCATCTCTGAAATCTTAGTAGAATCTGACACAGTTTGCAACATGGTATGTGTTTAAATAAAAATTTATTACAGTAAAGACAGTGTAATTACCCTCCCCAAAATACCACTCTCTTTCTTTTGAACATGCCAGCTGTTCTTAGCGATTTTCTGAAGCAGTTCTGGAAGTAGTCTTCTGTGAGTGTCTTTATGAGGTATGACAAACAATGTGGTGATGACTACTGCCAGTGCCACCCAATGAAAGATGGGCTCATAAAAATATTATGGTGTGTTCCCTCCACTACATGCACTGGGATCTAGTATGTGAGACCGCTGTTTTCCTCCAGTCAAACAGACTATGAAAAGTAAGCGTTTGGAATTGACTCAGAGGATTGAGACAGCCAGGGCAGTCTGAATGAGGACTCTCACAAAACAAGACTCCTAGGACTGCTTCAGAAGGTGGCAACAATGACGGGATGAGTGTGTCCTGAAGCAAGGGAGAGCACAATGACAGCAATGAATGGCAATGTTGTTTACTGCTTAAAAAAAAAAAAATTCACCCGATTTTCCAAACACACTATATAAAACAGTAATATTTTTAGTAACAGCAGTTTTATTTAGCAATTGCTACTTGCCAGGCATTACAGGGAACATTTTTTTCATCATATTTCCATTTAGTCATCCCCTTTAAAAAGGTAACTTGTAAACAAATACCAAAGAAAGAAAGTACCTTTGGATTCATGGTGAAATTCCTATAGACAGTCTGGGCCCCGTAGAGGAAAGCATCTCCATCGTTAGTGAGGCAGCCATCCACATGACCACTGGCATCCAGGTGAGCACACATGGCCTCGGCCTCCCCTGCTGCTTGCACCCAGGGTATTCCTAAGCACTCCAGCATTTCAAGGCACTGAAGCAAAAGCAGGTGCTGATTTCTTCACTATGTGACTTCCATTAGAAACAGTAATAGTAGTAGTAATAGTAGCTATGCAGATATTTTCAAAATTATGCTGAAAAAACACAAATCTCGGTGGCATAGAGAAACAACTGCTAACCCTTTAAGTATGATAATAAAAATCATATTATGGTTATGTTTCCTTTCTAAAAGGCATGTGTTAGAGAGAAGCACTTAAATACTAAGAATTATACAATATCATGGCTGGATTTGCTTTGAAACAATAGGGGAGTAAGGTGTGGCCAAGAGTTAATAATTCTTTAATACTGGTGATTGGTTACTTCAGTATTGATTTAGAATTTCCTAAGTGAAGGTTTCTAACGTCAATTACAAAGTAATACATATAGACATTTACTGTTGTTTTGTTCAAGGGTATTATTTGCAGATTCGACAAAGTTTCAAATAAGAATGGGTCACATGAAGACTTAATGTGTAAAACTACAATCAATTTTTCTCACATAACCGTCAAAACAATATAAACTTTCCTAAAGATGATGCTGGCCAACAAGGGGCTTGACTTGCTTCCCCTTTACAATGAAACTACACGAGTCAGTTGCTGGTATCTTCACATAAAAGTCAAAATCTCTGGGGGGGATGACTATGTCATTTTGTGACACATAAATTACCTGCTGTTTTCTTTAACCCTGCTTGGTAACTTGCAGGTTACCCGTACTACCTAGCTCATCTTGTCCCACGTTGTTGGCCCAGTACTGGGGAATACTGAGTATGCTGGAAAAAGGCTATTTACTTGTCCCTTCTGGACACTAACACAACAAACAGCCATCACTGGACTAATAATTCCCTTGGATGCTATACCACATACTAAACATTTCTACTAGCACCATGTTGAAAATGCTGCTTTTCAGGGCTCTGGCCACATGACATTTGGGAGACAGTACTGCTGTAGCTGCTTCCTCCTTAACTCTTAGATTAGAAATGTGCTTCATAATAGACAAAGTTATTTCAACTTCTTGAGAGATTTGTCATTAAAACTCTTTGCAAAGAAGGAGCACAAAAGTTGTGATAAGGCTGGCTGCAATTTTTTCTACCCTAGGTGGGTATCATGTAGGGTGCAGGTAGTGTAAGAGAATGACAATTTGTACTTTTGATACTTAAAAAAGTTGGTAGTGGGTAGGAGGAAGTAAGGCCAACTAAAAGAGTACAAAAATATGAAAACGAGTAATAAAATAATACTGAACTGATGTAAAATGCCTAAGAATATCACAATTAATGCAATAAACAAAAAGGAAAGGCACAATCCTTTTAAGAAGAGCTAGAGATACTAGGTACTTAAGAGTCCCAGGTATGAGGTCTGTGGATATTTCCAGGAACTAATTAAATAAGAAATTAATTATAATCCTGCCAAATGTTTCATTCAATTACTGAGTCATTAAGGTAAAATAATCACCAATGTAAAGTTCCTTTTCGGTGGTGCAAGGAATCAAATCTAGGGCCTAATGCCAGCTAGGCTTCTAGCACTGAGCTACATTTTTCAGTCCTGAAAATTACTTTTAAAGAAAACATATAAGGATAGAAAACACAAAATTTCAGGAGTGGAGAAAAGGTGAGGGATGTAGTTCAGGTGATAAAGCACTTGCCTAACATGTGTTACACCCTTAGTTCAATCCCCAGCACCACCAAAAAGCCAAATAGAAGTGTAACAGTGATTTCTTGAGAAAATTAAAATCTTAACAAAATTTTTAAAAAGCGGAGAAAAAAACCATTAGTTCATTCAATGCTTTTAAAAGAAATGCAATTTTTTAACACAAACAAAAGAAAAACAGGAAAATAAATTCAAACACATAGCACATATCCTTAATATGTAATGAACTCACACAAGGAAAAAAATCAAATTTAGAGAAAGTTGGACACGACCATAACATGGTTATTGTTGTGGACATGATGACCACTGCCTGAAGACACTAAAACAGGCTGACTGTTTAAACTCATCATTAAAAGACTGCCATGTATTAAACGAAGCATCTTTATTTTTGCATACTACAAAGACAAATACACTAATACCCAGCATTGTTCTGAGTGCACTCAAGTTGTTTTCCACATCTGTACTGATAAGAGGTACAAATCCAAAATTTATTCTATTGATTCCACTTGGGAATTTTTTCTAAAGTCTCAAATCACAATAAAAAGTCATCTACACAGAAAAATTACAAAGTAAATAATAAACACCATCTTGATAATGATGCATAGTTTGACATGATTCAAAACCACCATAGATTATGATCTTTTAATAGAATGTGGAAATAGGGTTACTGAATAAGTAAAAAGTGTATGATAAATACTATTTGTACACTATACAACCATTCTTTAAAAATATACGTATGGAAAAAGACAAAACAATAGGTAATTTATCCTTAAATTATATATTAACTGGAGGTAATTTCCTAACTTTTACAAACCACAAAATATATGAAATATAGCAATAAGTAATATAAAAATTAAACATTAACAATTACTCAAAATTACAAGTCCAAAGACAAACCAACATGTAATTTTATACACAATATATCATACATTTTAATAAGTGAATTAATGAGATCTCATGTATGAGATATGACTGAAAAGTACAGTGAATGCTTAAGAAAATGTTTTTAATAACTTATGATAGTGAAAATCATACTGCTATTAACCCCCTCGAAATGCTTTCCCTCGTTCTGAACACACTCGTTCCATCGCCCTGGCTGCTCTCTGAAGCAGTTCAGGAAGTGCCCTTTCCTCACTCCCGCTGTACTGTATTGGATGTGTTGATCCAATTCGGGTGACAAGGGGCACTCGCAGGGTGGTATGCAGTAGATGTGCTAACTTTTTATACCCTGGAAGATACTCACAAAAAAAGGACTTCCACAACTGCTCCAGAAAATGGCAAGAATATCACGATAAATGTGTTCAAAGCAAAGAGGAATATTTTGAGGGAGAAAAAAGACGATGTGTCATTTGCTGAATAAAAATTTTTTTTTAAAAAAAATAAGCATTCGGTACATATTTTGATCACACCTTGTATTCTAGGAATTCTTTAAGTGCTCAAGATATTGTAAAAGGGAAGATCAAGCCCCTACCATAGTCTAATTACTTTGGATCTATTTTCTCACTAACTGCTACTTTCCTCATCTACACAGAATTGAGAGATGGGTAAGTTAAAAATCCTGCCCAGGGCGGGGAATGTAGCTCAGCAGCACAGCACCTGCCTGACAAGCACAAGGCCCTGAGTTTAATTCCCAGTACCAGAAACAAAACAAAACAAAACAAAACAAACAAAACAAAATCCTGTCCAATTTCTAAGTGCCAGTGCCAGGAACTCAAGCCAGCTTTCCACTAAAGTGCAAACTCTTCTCTCTACACATGGGTCTTCTAGTCACAGTATGGCTAATGGCTATTAAAGTTTACAAACTTAATCAGAGCACAGAGTATTCTTTAATTCGGATTAAAATTATAAACCTAATCTGAAAGCTCACCTCTCTTAACATGGACTTAAAATGTGATCTTCCCGATTTCTGAGACCATGTTTTTCCAGAAAGCCCATACCGAATCTGATTCCTCTTGTTCATGACATCAGCTTTCAGCTTTGGTGGTTCCCCTTCCATAACAAACACCAGTTTTATATCCATTTGCATTAAATATGAGATACGAAAAAATAAGTTCCTGAAATATATAAGTCAGTAATGTATTAACTATAATATTATTTGTATCAAAAACATAGTACAACACAAAGGTTACATTAGATAATGTACCAAAATGCTACATGGGATAAATACTTATTAAATTAACATTTATTTTAAATACAGAGGGAACTGACCACTTTAATGCATGGGAGATTTATGGCTACTGTCACTGCTGTAAGGAAAATGCTTTGAAGAGGAAGCCTAATAGCAAGGAAGGAAAACTAGTGAAGGTGTCATTTCAGCAGTGTCAGTGAGAGGTGAGGTCGGCATAGACTGAGGTGGTGTTTCTAGACGGTGAAAAAAGTTTGTGAACATAAAGTATATCCTGAAAATAAAATCATAAACATTTTCTGATTGACTCAATGTGAAGGGGAGGTAAAACAGTGAGATAAGGGCTCCCAAAATTCTGCCTCTGAGTAATCAAGGCATCCTAGAGATATGTTAGGTAGAAGTAGCTATGTGAACCTGGAGCTCAGAGTAGGAAGTACATAGCTGTGGGCCATCACAGGTAGACCTGTTAAAATCCTTCAAGACACAAGAAATATAGCTCAGACAATAGTCAAGTCTGTTTTAATCACATGGTTACATTCTAGGAGCTTTCACTGTACCTGAGGTGGGGCTTTGTAACAGTTCCCATCATTTTTTTGACAGACTGTGCCTCACAAACCCAGAGACTCAGATCAACTGCGATGGTTTTCCCACCAAGATTCTGTAAGTGGATGTGTTGCTTAACAGGCTCCAAAATCTGCCACAAGTCATTCACTCCCATTCTGCTGATTATCTGCTTTTTACTGAAACATATTTTACAATAAACTGTAAGAAGAAACAACTTCAGGATAGAAACTCAAACACTGTATTATGAACTAGTTCAAGATAATTCAAGATCCTTCAAATTTCTTGCTTAGTCAACTTTCTGAAAGGAATCAACACCTAGAACATGAAAGAGGCAGTAACTGGCTTTGTTCCAGTCAGTAACATGTGTACCAAATGCACAGATGGGCAGAAAATGCAGGGGCAGTGTAAATAATTTTTGTCTAGTTGAGAATTCACCCCTTGACATAATATATCTAAAGAGAATGGGACTAACAACTTCAAGGAAGCAGAGAACAAACAACTAAGAAAAACAAAACCAAAAAACCCAAGAAGGTTAATGATAGAAAATTTTGGTGGAAAAATAGGAGAAATACAAGACAGTGAAGAAACGCTTTAAGAATACATAGTTACATATTTTTTTAAAAAGGGTACTGGGGGGGCTGGGGATTTAGCTCAGTGGCATAAGCGCCTGCTTTGCAAGTGTGTGCTACTGAGTTCAATCCCTGGTACCAAAACAAAAAAGGTACTGGTTTTTTAATTGCACGATGACACCTGTTCACTGTGAAAAAATAGAATTTTTGCATTCAATAAAAACTAATGCTACATTTCATTTTATGTACAGTACAGGTCATTTCAGGAACAAAATTGTCTTCATTTCTGCTATTGTAATCTACTTTGGTATCTTTTAAGGCTAACTTTTCTTCATTAAACATTTACACCTGTTTTTCTTTTCCTGTGTTATTCAATAAACAAATTAATGCAGTATCTGCAATGAAATTAAGTCTGACTGTACCAATACAACCCAGATTATTATCCTCTGGATAATAACCTTAATTCACACCAAAACACAGTGCTGGAGACAAGAATACAGAAGTCAAAAGGCTACCACCTTCTGAATAAGAACTATTATCTTTCCTTTAACCCAGTCTATTCTAAATGTTCTCAAATTGCACATGGATGCAAAGAAAATGATAGTAGTGCTGCTATCTATAATTTTCTGTTTTCCTCAAATCTCAGCTTTACAGTGCATTCAGCGTGACGATACGTTGTGTTCGTTTTTATGAAGTACATATGCACAGAAATGCGCCTTCTGTACAAAATGCTCAGGTGTAAACTCATGGGGGTCCTAGGGCTGACACTGTCTCCTGTCTAGAAACTGTGCTAGCCAAGTACAGCACTGGAGCAGATTCACAGCAAATCTGAAGTCATGGTTAATTCTGGAATATTTCCTACAGCATTATTATGAAAGGAAATGAGATTTCAAAACTATCAACCACGTAAAAACATAACTCACAAAGCTTCAAAAGAAATTCTTACTGATAGTTTGGTTTCATTTATGACTCACATTGGACACTGGAATAGATTGTTATGTAGGGAAACTACGCAATTCCTCTCTTTGGAGAAATACTACTATAATCTTGTTTATTAAAACATAACCTTGACTCTAGCGTTCAAAATTTTAAAGTATCCTCTGAGATAGTCATATGTCTTCTAGAAGTCTAATTTAAGATACACTTTTAGGAGTATACAAATTTATATACAATATTCACTGTAGCATTGCTTGTAATAGTGAAACACAGGGCAGAACCACACATCCAGCAGTAAGAAGACCAAGTAAACTACTGTATGTTCAAACAGTAGTGCCATAAATTAAAAACTGGGATAGATATATGTACTGATTTTAAAAAAAAGTCTCAAAGTTTTAACCTGAAAATAGGTACAAATTAAATTACATAGTAAGGATGACTGCAGTTAAGGGATGACAAGAATTATTCTTCTCCTCCTTTGTTTTATTTTAAAATAATGATGTTACACATTACTTTTTTTGAAGAATACAGCCTAAGCACTTCTTAGCCCTTTGGCTAAGACTGAACATTGAAAAATACAGCCCTACCTGTATGAAAATAGGGAAGTTTCTTTAGATGGTTTGTTTCTTGCCTAAGTGGCCAAATATGTTAATATTTTACAAATTTATAAGTACTTGAAAAATAAATACAATCTAGCTTTTGAGTAAAAAAGAGATTCTCATTATTAGATTTTCTCCAAATTGTCTAAGAACTGGTGGTGTAGGACCATTTATTCTCTGGCCCTTCTGGTTCTAATGTTCAGTCCTTCCTCTAGGGCTAGGGATGTAGCTTGGAGCACAGCACCTGCCTGGCAAGTGAGTGGCCCTGAGTTTGGTTCCTGGTATCAAAAAAGAAAACAGAAAAAAAAAATTTCTTCCTCCAATGTTTTATTACATGTTAACTTCACATATGTAAATGAATAGTGGTGACAAATTACTACCTAGGTCAGTGTTAGGGATGATGATATACATAAACACACATTTACCTGGAAAACTATGATATCAACTGTGTCCTTTTTGAGGATTGTGATAAAAAACAAAGAGAACACATAGAAGAGGTAGACCTTGGTTTTATTCACTGTAGTTCTCCAAGTATTTCAAGAACGTTAGGATCATTTTGGAAAGATTTTAACAGAGTATTTTACTCACTGAGAGGAGCCATGGCTGGAAAAGAAAAAAAGTCTAGAATTAATTGTATTATAGGTTGAGTATCTCTTACCTCAAATTCTTAGGCTAAGAGCTATCTGAATTTGAGCCCTTTTCAATTTTGGAATATTGGTATATACATAATGATTTACCTTGGGGATAAGGCCCAACAAAATCTAAATATAAAATTCATGCATATTTTAAATATTTCTAGTATACACAGTCTGAAGGCAACTTCATACAATATTTTAAATTTTGTACATGAAACAAAGTTACATGGTATGGAAAATTTCTACTGTGGCATCTTGTTGGTACTCAAAATTTTTGGTCTTTACAGGGTCTTGCTATGTAGTTCAGGCTGGTCTTCAACTCACTTTGTAGCCCAGGCCGGCCTTGCATCTTGCCTCAGCCTCCTGAGCACTGGGATTATAGGTGTGCACCACCATGCCCAGCTCAAAATTTTCTATTTAGAAACATTTTGAATTTTAGGGTTGGAGATACTCAATTTAGTAAGTTTTCCACAGATTAGCATCTGTACAGAAAGAGGACCTTTAAGCTCAAAGATACCCTAAATGTAACATTATTGCAATTAAAACAACTTTTTATGCTACTTTAGTTTCTTACGAAAGAAGCAAATCTGGTTTGAAGAGTAAGTAACTACAGTTCAACAGACTATCTGTAAATATCTACATAGGACATCTATTTTGTCTGTATTTTTAAAATGTGAGTACACACTATCCTACTGTAAAATGGCTACCTAAACACAACTGGTATAAGGGTGACAGTGGGTGTCTGCGAGAGAGCTAAGTCCCCAGGGGGCGAGGTTGATGAGAGGGTGAAGAAAATAGAGACAGAAAGCTGGGGTCAGATGGAGCCCTTCTCCCAAAGCCAGGAGACTGCCAGTGGTTACTGGGCAGTGCCTTTATTCACAAACTTGTTATACCACGCCCCTGCGCTGAACTAGCTGCTTCTTAGGCACCCTGCTTTCTCCCATGTTCTCGGGGCTGGAGCACCTGCTCCCCTCCAGCACTGCATGCCATCAGGGTGTTTCTCAGGCACTCCGTGTCCTTGGGCGCACCAGTTCAGGCACTTGTGCTTTCAGCTCCACACATGTGAACTATCACTAGCTCGGCGGCTTCCAACAAGTGACCAAAAGGGTCTGCAAATGATTTATCTACTGGTTCCCCCATCGTAAAATATGAGCTACTATCTCTGCGCTTAAAGCGTTTGCTCCCCATTTTCCCCCAGTCATGTGACTGACATAATCTAGAAAAATGGGCCTTTATTGCCAGTCCTCTGGTTACTACATTCTTTAATCTACCTTAAAGCCTTTTAAACCTACAGTTCCCATGTATCCACCAAAATGCATTTAAAAAATACTAAGCTATCTTCTCTCATAAGCACCAAAGAATTACAATTGTGGAGGATGCTACTTTATTTATTTATTTACTTACTTATTTATTTATTTATTTTGCGGTACTGGGGATTGAACTCACAGCCTCGCATTTGCCAGGCAGGTGCTTACGCCACTGAGCTAAATCCCCAGTGTCAAGGATGCTACTTTAAACTTTTTTCACTGAATAACAGGAAGGGGGGGGCGGGTTTAGAAGAATAATCTTTTTATGACACACTCTACCAATTTTTCCCTTTAGAAACTGATCATTAATGAATTGTCAACATTTTCTTGAATTACTGCAAAACTTCATATAGCATTCACTAGTTCTATCTTAAAAATATAGATTAAAACTATGCTAAGCAACAATAAAGGACTGGGATGAGAATGGGAGTTAGTTTTCTTCACTCGGCTGACTTTTAAGAGTAATCCTACATCATCTGACATGCCCAGAACTCCTGACTAGAACAAATCTGTTTGATGCATAATACGGACCTAACATTTGGTTCTACCACCTCTCCTCAAAACTGTTTCAACCGTAGTCTCCTCCAAAACCCAGTTGCATAGGTTCAAAACCTAGTTGTTGTTTTCTTTCTTTTCTTTTGTCATTTTGAGACAGTTTTGCTCTGCAGTTCGGGGTGGCCTTGAACTCACTTTGTGGTCCAGGCTGGACTCAAACTCTCAGTGATCTTCCTGCCTTAGCCTCCCTAGTGCTGGGATTACAGGCATATGCACCCAAGCACAGCCTAATTGTCATTCTTGTTTTACCTTTATTTTGCTCTCCAACCGCAAGTTAATTAGCAAGTACTCTATCTCTAAAATATATTCTACACCCATTTCTACTGATATTCTGCTAATTTTGCCTATATTCAACTCTAAGCTTCCACTTTTACTAATATTTATTTTATTAAAAAGTAAGTACACCATAACCCTTTTAAGAATGTAGTTAAAGTAGGGCGCGGTGGCTCATGCCTGTAATCCCAGCACTCGGGAGGCTGAGTGAGGCAGGAAGATTGTTGTGAGTTTGAGACCAGCCTAGGCTACAAAGTGAGCTCAAGGCCAGCCTGAACTGCATAAAGAGACTGTTTCAAAAAAGCCAAAAACAAAAAACAAAACAAAACAAACAAACCCAAAAACCAAGAATGTAGTTAATCCAAGATTTCTATTTCCATCATCTATTGTTTTCCTTTCCTTGCTGCATATTCTTTGCACTATTTTTTCTGAAGTCACTACAAAGCATGATTAACTGTGAAACCACATAAAAAATTCCAAAAAAGAACAGACTGCAACAAGCTTTTACAGTACTGAACTACAATGTAATACAGAACAGATGGTTCTTGTATGGTCAGGCTTGGTGGCATGGGATTTGGCAAGTTCATACTCAAATGTGTTAATAATGCAGTAACTGTATTCATGACCCTCCGATCATGCAGTCAATACACACTACATATCTACAATTCTTAAGTTAATTATGGCACAAGAATACTTATCGAAACCAACAAAAGAGATAACAAATAATTATAGATGAGTGTTTTCATTTAATTTACTTACTCTGTATCAACAAAATAAGAACACACAGCTAACAACATAAACTATGAATACCTTCAATTTATTTAGTTTAATGGAAAAAGCATTGCACTTGGAATATGGAAAAATCTTAGGATTTTGATCTTAGATATACCATTGATTAGCTCCATAATCTTAGGAAGACATATAACCTTTTTCCAAAATGAGTTATTAAACCAGATCAATTACAAGATTTAATATCCTTTGAATCTCATGTCCAATTTTGGTAGTTTAGTATTAAGAACTTACTTTATTTTAGAAATTATTGCTTGGTAGATAGGACATAAATTTCAACTTAAACACTGGGTTTAAGAATCCACTTCAAAAAACAAAAAACCTTTGATGTGACCAAATGGTGCCCATAAATCAATTTATGCTCCTAAACCTTTCTTCAAAGCTAACAAGATTTTACTGGTTAATTATAAATCTGAATGAGGTGAGAAAAACACGGAAACTTGCCAATTTTGCTATGAATCAAATGTAAAGAAAATAAAGTCAGTAGCTTGATTTACACAAAACAGGTATTTTTAAAAAGTTTTCTAATTTACTACTTCAATCAAAAAATTATCAATTTTAACAAACAGGCAGGAAACGCTTAAATTTTCCAATTCCGATCTAGATTACTATATTTTCATGATTGGTAAACGGTGTAAACTTTTAGTACAAGGTTGTATTACATGGGATTTACCATATAATTTATTGGGATTTGCAATAAAATTATTTTTAATTTTTTAATTTAAAATTTTTTCTTATTTTGGGACCGGGAATTGAACTCAAGACCTCACACTTGGCAGGCAGACGCTGTGCCACTAATCTATATCCCTGGCCCTCAATTTTAAAATTTATGATTTTTAAAACTAATTTCAATTTTCCATGTGAATTTAGCCTTGACTTTGAGGCTTACTCTAAGACAGATTTAACTTATATGTTACCAATAAATATTTATCAAATATTTACTATTTGCCAGGAGTGCTTCTAGGAAGGTGCTGGAGACACAAAGTATGCAAAATCAGTTTCTGCATTCAGGACGTGGGTGGGATGAGCTGCAGAAGCACGAGGCAACTGAACCACGTGAGAAGCAGAGGAAGCTGCGTTAAGGTTAGGAGGCGGCACCCCAGGATTGCAGGGAAAGGAGGCGCTCGACCTGGTCTTGGACATCAGGGCAGGCTCCCCGAAGGAAATGACAGGACAGGGAACCGCCCAGGTGCTTCCCACTAGTTACCCACAAGGACTGTTTCGTTGCCATGCATCAACCGACCGCGAGGGCACAATGTAACAGTTTCGATTGCGTTCACAACTAGAAAGCCACGTTGCGGGAAGACATTTCATTACTGTAGACTGCACTCGGCTTTGGGCGGGTAGTAAGGGCCTCTCCTGCCCCTAAGGGAGGACTGGAGACTCGCGGAGTGGCGCGGGGACCGGGCCGGCACCAACCGCGCGGGAAGCAGCGCGCGCCCCACCCCACCCGGGCGGCGGCACAGCCAGCTTTTCGGAGGCCGTGCGGGCTCCGGCCCGGACTTACCCGGACAAAGGCCCTCCTCGGTCAGTCTCAGTAGGCCCCAAGCCCGTCTACCGCTGCCGCTAAGTTTGTGAATTTCTGCAACGCAAGGAAAACAGAAGCCCTGACTCGTCCGGCCCGGTCGCGAGCGCCAGGAAGTCCTTTCAATCCGCGCGCCTCCGCCGCCGGCCCCACCCCTTCCGGGGAGCAGCCCGTCCGGCCCTCGGGCTCCGCGGAAGGAGCCCGCATACGCATGCGCGAGCTGCGGCCTGGGCTAAGTCTCCTGCCCGCGCAGCGCCCGCCAGCGAGACCCCACCAGTTTTCCTCGTGGCGGGCATTTCCCATTTTGTCTGGGCTAGTGGGGCACGAGGCCCGGGAGCACGCATGCGCGCGGCTCGCTAGCGGCGGGGCGCAGGCGCAGACGTCCGGCGGTGGGCGCCGGCGCCGGTTCTGGCTACGGTCTTAGGGTGGGCTGGCGGCGCCCACAGTGTGGCCTTCCCATCCTGTCGCCCGGGGCATCCCCGCTAGTCGAGCTGCTCCTGGAAATCGTGACCTGTTGGAGGTGGGGGGGGTGCTGGCTCCGCCCCGTCAGACCGTCCAGCTTTGCGGTGCGAGTGCTGCGAGGAGCGGGTCGGGTCGGTGGGCCCGCAGAGGGCGGCGGCCCGGCGGGAGCAGGTGGGCACACACCGGGCCCGCAGGCGGCGTGTGCGGCTTCCGGGCCGCGCTGTTGTCCAGCTTGCTCGTGGGCCCCGTGGGGCCGCGGCGGGACTGGCGGCCGCTCCGCGCGAGTCTCGCGGGAGGGGCGTCCTGCGCTGCGCGGGGCAGCTCTGGAGCGGGGAAGCCAGCCCGGCCGCGGGCGGCGCGCTTCGGGGGCGCCGAGATTTGGCCCGCGGGCCGCACGCTGGGCCGGCGCTCGCCCAGAGTGGCGTCCCCAGCCCGCCGTAAGACGAGGCTGCCCGGGTCTCTCGCTTCGGCCCGGCCCTGCGCCCCAAGGTCAGGCTGTGCCTGCGCTCGTCCTGCGCGGACCACAGTTCCCGGGGGCGGGAGGGGCTTAGACCCACCGTGTAGATTTGCTCTCTGTCACTATAGCACTCTGTAAATGTAGTTTTTAATGTTGGGATTCAAAACTTTTTTTTCCTAAATAGGCTCGCGTTCAAAAAAGCTTGGAGATCTTTTGTATAGTGCTTAAAAACGTATCCCTCTCGGCGGAAACAGAATTCTCCTAACTCTGTCAGGTTAGTACCATCTCTTTAAATTTCAGTTCCTACCTCAGGATTCTTACATATGGGAAGTATAGTTGTATTTTCTTATCTGTCTGTACTAAGTGGAAACCACAAAGGATTATTAATGAACTGGCAAAAGTTAAGTGTAGTGGTGGGTAAAGTTGTTACGGTGAAAAGTGAGTTTTATTTCCCTAAGTTGTATTTTACTGAGAGTGTAATCTATAGGATTTTATGTAAAACCTGCCAAAATCTTGACAGTCGTTTTAAAATCTAAATTAGAGAGTGAATCAAAGATACACGTGGCTGGCTGGGGTGTAACTTAGTGGTGGAGTGTTTTCTTGGTGTGCTTGAGGTCCTAAGTTCAGTCTCCAGCATCTAAAAGAAGAATATTGTATTCATTATATTCAAGAGATCAGCCAAGCTCTATGTAAAAAACAAGTTCAACTGAGGGTCAGGTGTAGTCACTTATACTACACTTTATCTTTTCTCACTCAATAGGTCTTTGTGTTGCCAAATTCAAACTGTTTTCTGTAGTTTGCATCGTTGCACTCCTGTATCTACTTCTCTTGCAGAGTATATTTTACTCCTGGCCTTTCTCAATGTCCTAGGAGCACTTTAAAGCAAGCATTTTCAAACAGCAGATGGATTATTGTTCCTCTCTCCTGACAAACCACTGTTTTAGGAAAGCAGTTAACATTAGGTAGGAAGATGAATCACAAATAAGATCTTTCATGGCAAAACCAAAGTTTTGACTGACTTGATTAGAATACCGGAAGGATGCATACAATTTTTTGTAGTTTTAATAAAGCATCAACAAGATAAAGAATAAATTAATAGCCTGTTTCACTGCTTATGACTACTTGTCAGTTAAACTTGTTTATGCAGTAGGAAACTGGACTTTAAAAAGGTTTGACAAACCAGGATTTGGATTTGGGCTCTGCTAAGTTTTTGAAATACATAAGCTTTTATAAATCAGAAGTAAGTTGTAGTTCAAATCTTTTGCTTGAGCCTCAGTTTTTCTTTTTGTAAAGACCTTACCTCATAGAGATAAGAAGCTCAAAGGAATAAAGTTTATCTCAAAAATTTAAATGTTACTCGACAAATACTATTTCTACTCACCAGGAATTGTACCCAGTCTTAAATTTGTTCAGCTCTTTCCCCTCATCCCTGGTATTGCCAATTTTTTTCCTCTTCCATAGTAGAAACTTGTCTTCTGTCTGAGTATCAGTCTGTGCTGCCCTGACTTCTTCCTTCCTGCTCTCAGTGCCTCAGGGCACTGCATCTCAGACTTGCTCATGGCACCCTCTGCAGCAGCAGCAGGCAGAGTGTGGTGCAAGGGTTCAATGAAACTCCTTCCAGAGATCCACAAGACCAAGACTGTTGTCACAATAATAGTAAAATGTTACTTGGCTTTTTTTTTTTTTTTTTAACTGTCAGTCGCTCAGGAGTGTTGTTGAATGAAGTTTTCTAGATAACATGGTATATGGTGGATGTCTTTGTTTGAACTGACTGAAAATTCGCTTGTGTGTTACCAAGTTTCTCAGTTTTAATTTTATGGTAAACATTGGAAACAAAAATTCTTTAGTACTTTTCAAGTGTTCACAACTTTTGAAAAGTGCTTCAGGCGCTGGGCCATGGATACAAGAGACTCAGATCTCTTGCAGAATGTAGAATTTAGCCAGCACCGTTTTTTAGCTGTGGTGACTGCTGGGCTGGGTAGCAGCTTCAGTTCACTTGTGGTCTGGGAACAAACACTGCCTTGAGCCTAGTCTCCTCCCCTCTGGGCAGTGGTGAAAGTCTGGACTTTTCTCTGGGCCTTCTTCAACAGGAGCCAGCTGCGTAGGAATGGGGGTGACAAGTAGCACCTTAGCACCTGGTATGGGTGGAAGTCTGGGTGCTCTGAGTGGTCTCCCTGACACCATTGTCATGGGTCCCTATGTAGCCTACTGTGTGTCCACTGACACTGTCCCAGTGGGGTGTTGAGGTCCTGCCTTTCAACTTGCCCAGGCCAGAAGCCCAATTGGCCTTTGCTGCCACACATAGGAAGGAGGCATGACTTTCTCGTGGTAGCCTTTGCTTGGAGCAGGGAGTCTATTGTGTAAAAAGTTTTGTTTTTTGTTCTTGAGTTTTATCAGACTGCCCTTCTCTTGAGCCTTTGTATAGAGTGAGCAGGCTTTTGTCGTGAGTTTTCTTCCACCCTGTACCTTTTGTTTCCCAGTTGCTTCATCTTCCTCAATTCTGGGATATTTGAGGCATGACAAAAACACAGGAAACTCAGCACTGTGTCCTTCTTTCTTCAGTCCAGAATTTTTTGTGTTGTTTTTTGGTACTGGGAATCCAACTCAGGATCTTGCACTTGCCAGGTCAGCGCCCATGCTGCTGAGCTACATCCCCAGTGAGTCCAGAGTCTTTCAGTGGTGGTCTCTTTACCTTTCAGGGTTGTCAGTCATGCTTGTTTTGTATATTATGTCCAAGGTTTTTAGTTTCACTTAGCAGGAAGAATAGAAAACAATACATCTATGTGCAAGAATTTCTGATTTCTTTTTTTAACTTGTGTTCTGGGAGGGGGAATTGAACACTAGCTCTACTGCATATTGCTTATATTCAATTGTGTAAAAATGTGTGAATAAACATTAAAATAGTCTCGCTGAAGAAAAATTTTGAGTTGGTAAAGCAAAGAACTAGTTTGGAGAACAAATGTTCAGAATGCTCTCAAATTTAATGGAATTTACATGAAAAGTGCCATAACTGCAGATGGGTCTTGTTTAAGACATAAGGTAACTGTAATAAGTGTGAATCTTTGTTAGTGTTTTAGAAAATAAAGTTACAAAAGTGGGCATAGTGGTGCGAGCCCGTAAGCTGGGCACTCGGGAGGCTGAGGCAGGAGAATGGCTGTGAGTTTGACACCAGCCTGAGCTACAAAATGAGTTCAAGGCCAGCCTGAACTGCATAGTAAAAACCCATCTCAAGAAACCAAAAAAAAAAAAAAAAAAGGAAAGAAAATGACAAAACATATATAGTCTATGGTGATCTGTAAAAGCCAGTGTATAAGAAAGGAGTTGAACGATTTCATAATGTTAGTCTTAAATAGATGTTCATTGTCCAGTAGGTTTAATAAAGTTTCATCTTTCTTGTTTTCAAAGATAATTAAATGTCTTGCAGAAGAAGACATTTTGGAGCCTGAAGAAGAGGGACAAAGTGCCCATTGCAGTTAGTAAAGAAACATATCATGGTATCAAAATGACATGGGATAGTTCTCCGAAACTCATTCCAGCATTCACATATATAAAAATATACTATTTCTGCAGAGTTGAGTTGTCAGTGTGATCTTGGCAGGCAGTGTATTAAGTCGTTAGCACTGAGTGGATCCTCGTCTCCTCTTCCAGCACACACGTGCATCTCAAAGCTGGCCTGGGCTCTGGCCTGTGTTGTGTGCGTGTGCCCGGGAGGGTGCACACCTTTTAGCCTGCTTCCGTGAGAGGCAGTCTCCTTCCATCTGCTGTTGCTGTGGGAAGAAGACTAGGTTACTGTGGCCCAGAACTTGGGGACTAAAGTGAGTTGAACCATTCCTCATGCACTTTTCTCATCTCTTACAGAGTCTTTGTAGTCTTTGGCTTTTGGGAATTTAGACTGGGTCTCAGTACATATATGGTTCAATCTGGCCTCAGACTTACAGTGGTCCTCTTGCTTCAGCCTCCCTAGAGCTGGGGTTACAGGCATGAACCACCACACAGGGCTCATATGCTTTTCTTGCATTTCAGTTAATTAGTTTGTGTATTTTTGGTGAATTGAACCCAGAGCCTTAACACACCCTCAGCCCTGTCTTTTGTTTTGTGATCGGATCTTACTGAGTTGTCCAGGGGACTGCAGATGGCAGATCTTCCTGCTTCAGCCTCCCAGAATGCTAGATTTATAGGTGTGTGCCATCACCCTCTCAACATTTTTGATTATGTTTTCTCTCCATTTATTTAGCAAACAATTGTTACGTACCTATTATTTTAGATTTTAAATGTATTTTAAAGAGAAAAGTTTAAGCAACAGTCATAAAGTTTAATTTCAGTCAGAGATTTACCAGCTTCTCATGTTCAATATATGTTTAACAGCACATTCAGAATATGTTTAACAGCATCTTGTTCAATTCTAAGTATAATTTCCTAGGTTTATATTTGTAGTATATTGGCAAAAAAAACCCTGAACTATTTGGGGGAATTTTAGGGAAACTACTAGTGTTAGGCAACACTGCTTCAAAATATGCTTCTGAGAAAATATTTTTTATTTATTTATTTTTTGATCTTTTTGAGACAGAGTCTCACTATGTAGTTCAGGCTGGCCTTGAACTCACTGGTGTAGCACAGGCTGGCCTCAAACTCACAGCCATCCTTTTGCTTTAGCCTCCCAAGTGCTGGGATTACAGGTGTGCACCACCATACGTGGCTAGAAAATACTTTAAAAATTAAAAGCTTTATAAGATTTGCTGTTACTCTATAACTTGTAAAAATTGTATAATTACTCTGGAATAAATTTAGGAAGTGCTATACCATCTGTGTTGTTAGAAACCGTGTCTCAAATTTTTATCTTTTGTGAATTTGGCATCTAAACTTTTAGGTAGGCTTATGTTGACAAAATGTTGGTCATGAATAATACTGAAGTAAAATTAGCTGATGCAGAGGGTTCAAATGATTTTTTTTTAAAAGTGTCATAAGTTGATTATCCTGCCCACATGGAGATGAGAAGCCTGACCTGGTCTCATGGGCTAGTGTCAGTAGAGCTACTTCCTTTTTGGAGGCTGTAAGGGAAATCTTTTCATTTGCTTTTTCCAGAATTACTTGACTCAGAGCCTGGTTTTCTGCAGTTTAGAGGACTTTAATTTTTAAAGTAAAAGTGGATGCACGTAGTAATTAAAATTTAATGAGCTTTGTGTGATTTCTTCTGTTAAGTTTAATATTAGTAGAACAATCTTGTGGACTTTATGCTGTACTTCACTTCATTGTTACTACAAATGTTTGTTCAGACCAGATGGCCAAAAGAAAGGAAGACAGTGTCTTCTCTCCTGAAAATGCCAAAAGACCAAGACGAGAATCAGAGGAGTTTGATAAAGACAGTGATGAAGATGAATGTACTGTTTCTTTGACTAAAGGTAGCTCTACATTGGTAAGTGCAGAGTTACAGAATTAGGTTTTCAATTGGCTTTTTTCTCATGTCTCTTATACTGTCATATTCCATGATAATTCATAATCAGGAAAAAGTACTATGTCTTTAAAGAACTAAGACAAAAAGGACTTTTGAATGACTGAGGTTTATGTTAATTATCATAAAAATGAAACAAAGATGAATAAAATTGACAAACCTTTTAATGAGACCAACATAGAAGAAGAAAGGGAGGCAGAAGACATAAATTATCAATGTTGAGAATGAAATAGGGCTATAACTGTAAACCCTGCGCACATCAAAAAGAAGAGCTACAGATAGCAGCTCTACACAAAACTGAAAATAATAGGTGAAGTGGACCAAATTCTTAAGCAAAAGCAACCACCAATATGGAGTAGACAACATGTGTAACTTTGTAACTGTTAAGGAAATTTAATTTATATTTTAGCATCTAGAAATAAGAATTTCCATGCTCATTTGGGGTCTCTAGAGAGGTGGTCACTGGAGAGATACAGCATTAGGTTAGAGAAAAATTCACATGAGTTTTACAGTCTTTTTCCAGAACGTGGAACATTTTTTTAACTCATTGTGTTGGTATCAAAACTAAAAGAAGAACCAAAAAAGCAATGTGTACTCATTTACCTCAAGAATCTGAACAAAGAAGTCTTTAACAGATACTAGAAAAGACTTTAGCAGTATTTAAAAAGAATATACACTGGGATCAAATGGCTGTTTTCTAGTCATGGGTGATGGCTTATCTCTAGATGTCCTTCCAAAGCCTCATGCACTGTTATGGGGGGATCTCAGAGCTGGCTGGATCTAGGGTGTGTGGTCACTAATGGGTTTAGCATAGATCTGGGTGTGGACAATGGAAGCCCCACCCTGGTGTGGGTGGTACCAATCAGTAGGTTTATAGCCTGGATGGAATATAAAGGAAGGGAGAGGGTGAAAGCAGGCTGCTGCTACTGCTTGCAGCTTTGCTGCCTGCTTGCTGCTGCTTCCTGCCTACCCTCCGATGGATTTTTCCTTCTCTCTGATGCCCTTTTTTCATGCCGCTGTGTGTTGAAGCCCACCAATTCAGCCTATTGACTGGAATCTTTATATAGACTGTGAGCTGCAGTAAACCTTTTCTACTTTAACTTGTGGGTGTCAGGTATTTTGTCTCAGCTAAGAGAAAAATAACTAAAACAGAATGCAACATTGGTTCTGAATCTGAATATAATTTTCTGTATTACAGAATGAAGAAGACAAAGCATATCATTAGATGCAGCAAAAGTATTTAATAAATTCAACATCCTTTCTCAGAAAAATCAAATTAGATCTCCCTTAACATAATAAGAATCACTGAGAGGAAAACCTACAAGGAATATTCTTAGTGGTAAAATACTAAATACTTTTCTCTGCAGATGAGGAATAAGACTAGAGTATCTGCCCTTATAACTCTTATTCACTGTACTGCTAAGAGATTTAGCTACTGCAGGTAAAGCAAGAAAAGGAAATATATAGAGGTTAGAAAGAAATAAATGTGTTCCTATGTGCAGATGATCTGATTGCCTAGAATATCTCAAGGAACTTAAAGGTTTAGAACTAAAAAGAACATTTGGCAAAAGCATAACTTGCTAGATAAACATTTTTTAAAAGTATATTTTTATATATTGGCGTGGAACATGGACATTATAATTCAAATATGCCACTTATTATCACTGAAAAAAGTTTCAAGATGCAAACTAGAGAACAAATTAGCATTATTACACCTACAGAATGATGAAAATCCAGACTGTTAACTGCTAGCAAATGCTAGGAGGGGTGTGCAGCAATAGGAAGTCTCCCATCTATACAGGGAATGCAAAGTGCTATAGCTACTTTGGGAGATAGTTTGGCTGTTGCTTACAAAACTGTACTCTTACATAATCCAGCAGTCAGTCACACACCTCAGTATTTACCTCAAAGAAACTAGAAACTCATGAGTAGACAAAGAGCTGCACACAGGATTTTATAACAGTGCTACTAATACTTTCTAAGACTTGAAGACAAACAAATGTTCTTTGGGGAGTGGATGGATCAGTGAGCTATAATTCATTCAGACAATGGTATATTTTTTAATGCTAAAAAGAAATGAGCTCAAGGCATGAAATGAAATGAAAGAAATGAAGATTCATGTTAGTAAGTGAAAGAAGTCAGTCTGAAAAAACATCGTGTACTGCATGATATGAGCTTGCCCATTCTGGGAAGGCAGAGCTGGGAGACAGTAGAAGGATGAGTGGTCTCTGGGACTAGAGAAAGGTAGGGTGAACTGGTAGAGGACAGGATTTTTAGGACACTGAAAACACTACAATGTTGTCATGGTAGATAGATGCCATCATGCATGTTTCTAAGTCAGACATCATTGTGCACACCTGTATTCCAATTACTAGGGAGGCTGAAGCAGGAGGCCATTGCAAGTTTGAGACTAGCCTAGGCAATTTAGAAAATTCTTGTCTCAAAATTAAAAAATAAGAAAAGACAGATGTAACTGTTCCCTGGGTTCAGTTCCCAGTACTGCAAATAATAAATTCATACTTGTGTTTATTTTTCAAAACCTGTTGAATATATAGCACCAAGAATGAACCCTTACTGTAAAGTAAGGACTTGGAGTGATTGTGAGGTATTGGTGGCGGCTCTTCGAGGGTAAGGAACGCTCCATTGTGGCCAGGCCTGTTGATGGCAGGAGGAGGCCATGCAAGTAGAGCTGAGAGGTATTTGAGGAATCTCAGTATGTTCTCTGTTTTACTGTGAATTTAACACCACTCTGAAAAAGAAAACAAAGCACTTAGGTCTAAGTCTAACAAAATATGTGTAACACTTGTATGCTGAAAACCATGCAGTGTTGATGAATGAAATCAAAGATCTGAGTAAACCAAGAGACTTATTCATAGATTGGGAAATTCAGCAGAAAAGATATTAGTTCTTTGCCAAGTTGAAATACAAGTTTAATGTGATTCTGAACAAAATTCTAGCAAGATTCTTTGTGGATATAGGAAAATTTCAAGTTTATGTGAGGACCAGAGATGTAGCTCAGAGGCATAAGCACCTGCCTGGCAAGTGCAAGGTCCTAAGTTCAGTTCCCAGTACCTGAATAAACAAAGTCTATATGAAAGGACAAAGGTATAAGAGTAGTTAATACAGAAAATGAATGAAGCGAGAGGGATGGTTACTTACTTTTCTTAGGTAGGTAGAGTAATTAGGATGATGTGGTGTTGGTACCAGGAAAGACACAGATTACTAGACCACAGGATCGGTTCTCAACAGAGCAGTAGACCCACAGGAACTATAGTGAATTCCCTTTCTACAGAGAAGCAGAAGCACTGTAATGGCGGGGAAGGTAGCCTTTCTAGCTAGTGTGCTGGAGAGATGTACAGTGGTAGCTGAAAAAGAGTACCTTGACTTCAGTCCTCTTACCTTAAAAATGAACTTCAGAGGATAGCAGATGCAAGTATAAGCATCAGACTAGAAGACATTTAGAAATAAATGTAGCAGAGTCTCATACCTGATTCCAAATGCTTGAACCCTAAAATGAAAACTTTATCCATTGGTCTTTATCGACATTAAAGATTTTACAGTGCAAAAGACCCTGTTAAAGAAAATAGAAATTAAAACTCCTAATTTGGAAAAAAATATTTTCAGACCACCTATCCAGCAAAATACCAGTATTTGAATAAAGAAATTTTAGCTCCCCAGGTAAAAGTAGACAAATAAGAGAATGTGCAGAAGAAACCTATGTGGCTGGCAGAGAATACACTTTTAGGAATGATGGCAAACCTTTTAGGTCTTTCAGTTATAACAAACAGCCAGCTGTGGCATGACTGCCATAGGTTTGTCTCCACTGCTGTATATAATACATTCAAGCCCATGAAATGATACCATCCTTCGTCATCAAGGTAATACAAACAGACCATAATGAAACACTCCTACATATTCATCAGAATGGCCAGAGGGAAAAATAGTGAACACAAAGTAGAAAAGGATGGGGGAAGAGGAAAGCCCAAAATCATTGTACTTTGCTGACGGGATATAAAATAGGCATTGCTCTGGAAAAGTTTGTCAGTTGCTGTTAAAACAAAACACATAACTACCATCTAACCCAGCCATTGTCCCAAAGAAGTAAAGATTTATATAAAACTAGTGAGTGTTTTTAGTTGTTTGTAATAGCCAAAAACTCTGGAAGGCCCAGTGTCCTCCAACAAGTGGATACAGTCTGATAACGTTCTTCCTGAGAAATGCTGAAGGAATAAAGTCTTATAGACAACAAGAGAGAACTGGACTGGATGAAAAAAATCCACTCTCAAGTGATTACATTTTGCATTATTTCATTTCTTTAGTGGTGAAATGGAAAAACCAATCTCTGGCTCTGGGATTGAGGAGGCAGAGTGTGTGATGTGGGTGTGACTGCAGGGGCAACGTGGTGGGATGCCTAGAGTGATGTAGTATCGGGCAGCGTGGTTGCATCAGTAGGTGTGTGTCTTGGTTGATAGTTTATTTTTAGAAGATGTTACCATTGGCAGAAACTGGGGAAAAATGTTCACAGGTTCTCTCATTTCTTACCAAAGTAAAAATGTTTTTAAAAATTAGTGAATCATGCTTTCTGATATTCTACTTATAAAAAGATACAAATAAATACTTTTCTGCTTTCTAATAAGGTGAGTGTTCAGAGGAATTGAAGTGTTTCTACTAAAATAGGTAGAAACATTAAAATGGTCTTCAAACTCACCAGTGAAACATGGTTGGCTTTAGGTATCCACAAAGTGCAAGTGACTGATTCTTTTCCCCATTTTTTTCCTTTGTTACTAGACTGCGGCAGAAGTTGGGATAATTGAGAGCATTCATCTAAGAAACTTCATGTGCCACTCGATGCTTGGGCCCTTCAAGTTTGGTTCTAATGTCAACTTCGTTGTTGGCAACAATGGAAGTAAGTCCTTTCACCCTCTTCTCTGCCTGAGGAAAAATGGATGAGGATATGTTAGCTTTTGGAATGAGTAACTGTTAGTGCTGATAGATCCTTGTTTTGGTTCTGTAACTTGTAGTTATAAATATTTTCAATGTTTACTGTCAGCTACTTTTAAAGAAAATATTAGGTCAACTTTAGGTACATTGTTTAAGCAGTTAAAACACTTGCTGCTTCATCCCCACCCTGACCCCTTTAAAATGAATCTCTCATTGCCCAACCTGGCCTTGAATTCATGGGCTCATGTTATCCTCCTGCTGTGGTTTTCCAAGTAATTGGGACTGTAGGCAGTTGTCCTCATACCCAGGAATCTGCTACTTTTTTAGAAAACATTGTTTACCTTGTAATCTAAGCCATACAAACGTGAGCTAGCTATCCTCAGCGATAGTGCAGTTGAAGCAGCTCATCATTTACCTTGACTAAACATTAGAGCACAAGTGAATTGAATGGAAGTCCAGATACAAAAGTAACAATTCTCACGTTGTGACCAAAGAAGGTTTTATGATATCTGTGCTGGTACTTGAGGAAAGTTAGAGATTGACTAGGTCTCACTTGGAAAGAAGCTGGGGTGCTGCAGGCAAAGATTGCCCATCCCAACTCTTGGGCAGGCAGAGAGGCATGAGGCGTGAAGCTGACACTGGAGAGTCACTGAGTGCTACTGTTGAGGGTCCTCAGTATTGGGATAAGGATTTTGGAGTTTTAATTCAGATGTCAGTAGATGCTAGTAAAAATGTCTGAGTAAGTAGATGACATGGCTAAGATATCTAAGACAGTGGGTCCCAGTGTGGAGGACAGGTTAGAGTGGGGAGAATACAAGGGAAGACTAGTTCAGCAGCTCTTGTGATGGGCTGGCCGGGCACTGGGTATGAGTGGCTCACCCAAGATAGTACCCAAGGGAAGAGGCTTTCTAAAGTCTACCCTTGGTGACATTTGCGGACCAAGAGGCAGGGTGTTTGTACCCTTGCAGTTGGCTTCAGTCTTCTTTCCTTTCCCTCCTTATCATTTAGCCAGGAAGGAAGTAGCTTTCAGGTGAAGATGGACAGAGAAAGGGCTGACTACTACAAGGAGAACGAACACATGGGACAAGAAGTAAAGAGGACTTGTGTTCTGAACGTGGGACATTTTTTCTCTTTTTCTTTTTAACATTTTTTTTTTTTTGTATCAGGAATCCAACCCATGACCTTGCGCTTGCCAGGCAGGCACTTAGGCCACTGAGCTATATCCCCAGCCTCTTTTTAACTTTTGAAGTAATAAATTATTACATTTATTAAAATTTAATAGCAGGGGGAATAGTGGATTTGGTAAAATAGGAACTTGAAAGTCATTCTAGGAACTAAATAGGGTTATGTTGGCTAATTTGAGCTATATTGTAAAAGATAATGGGCTGGTGAGACTTGATTGATTGATTGTAGAGTTCAGAAAATGGTAATTCTGGGTAAAGTTTGAAATTGAACCTTGTGGTATTTTATATCTGTCAAGGTAGAAGGTACACTTTTCAAAGAGCTAGAAAGTGAGTAAGATTCAAATTAGGGATAATAATTGTCAGAACATGAATAAAGTGGGCAGAGAAGGTGGGTAGGGAAGGAGATGTAAAAAAAATTCAGACACATTATGTACATGTGCCAACTCCTCAGTATAAGTGTTGTCATTATGCACTGCAAGCAAGAACTAGTAAAAATAAAAAATAAAAACATGATATAAAAGCATCTACATGACTTCACTAATCTTCCTATTTCATTCACTCAAAACCTGTGTTACCAAGGGTATAGCATTAATTGGAATGTATCTATCCATGTAGAACTTAAATTCAAGAATTACTGAAGATAGTTTTGATGTCTGAGAGTTTAGGGGAAAAGTAGTAATTATGGTTGGGACAAAATACTCAGCACCCCAAATTAAGAAAGGAAAGGTTTATTTAGCTTACAGTTTGTGGAGGTTTCAGTCCATAATCAGCTAGCTCCAATGCAAAGTGGCATGGCACTGGGGTAAGACTTCAAGGCAGAAACCAGAAAAAGCAGACGGAGCAAAAGGGAAAAGAAAACAAGTCTCTTTTTCTCGCATATTATTATGCAGGCCACCCCCTGGCCCTCATAGCAGATGTAGGGCTCACAAAATCTGTGTGTCTTCCTCTTACACAGAATGAGGATATTTACAAAGAATCCTGACTCCCTGCTGAGTCTCTTAGTTATGCTTCTAAACCTAAGTCGGTAACAGTGTGTCCACCATAACAAATGGAATGTACCTGTCTACTAGCAGCTTAAATTCCAGAATTATTGAAGATAGCTGTGATGGCTGAGAGTTTGGGGGAAAAGGAGTAATTGTAATTAAACCAGAATATAATAAAATTTCATGAGTTAAATTTGTGTATATAAACAGAAGGATAAGTTCATGTATTGAGTTGATGGACTGGGATGATACAGTAAGCAGGTTGGGAAGGTATCACACAGGTTTTTTGTAGTTCCCTAAGAGTAGCAAAACTTCAGTTCCCAAAATATACCTTTCTTTTTGGGTCTTTTTCAGACAGGGTTGCACTGTGCAGTTCAGGTTGGACTACCTTGAGCTCACTTCGTAGCCCAGGCTGGTCTTGAATCTACATCGATCCTACTGCCTCAGCCTCTGAAGTGCTGGGATTACAGGCAGCGCTACCATGTCCGACTAATACACTAATTTTTTAAATAGTGAAGTTAATTATTTCAGGGTGTATACAGTGTTTTTTTAAAAACTTACTGCTTTGTCACTGGAGGAAAATTAAAATTTTAACATTTTGTTTCAAAGTGAGACTTAATACATTTCAAAATCTGTTTCCATCAAATTGTGGGAGTTAGCTTTTCATTTCCTCTGTAACAAATGTGAATTCTTTTATATCTGTCTCTTTAGGTGGAAAGAGTGCTGTGCTCACAGCTCTCATTGTTGGGCTTGGTGGAAAAGCAGTCGCTACTAATAGAGGATCCTCTTTAAAAGGTTTTGTGAAAGATGGACAGAAGTAAGTATTTGCCATCTGGGTGTGTTTTCATTCCTTTAGGCAGAGGTAAAGGCTACTCAGGCTTGTAGTCATGGCTGGAAATGAAGGGCCTTCCAAAACAGAGCAGTGGTTTCATGTCTTCCTTTGTTGGCCACACGGCTGTATTTTTGAGCATTGTACCTTCCTGGTTTTTGATGCAAACCGAGCGTCAGCAAGACCATGTCGATGGCAATGGGCAGGGGCGGGGGCTGTAACTTACCAGCTAATGAGTCCCTGTACAAAATCTTCGAAGTATCCTGTGTTCTGATTTTGTTTTTATTCCCTTTAGCCAGAGAGCTTGATTTGAAGACCCCAATTACAAGTTTGTGGTCTTTGTAACCTTGATGCATGGTTATACTGTCACTCTCTTTTGACTTTGCACTTTGATTTCTTATAGTTTGCCTTCGTTAATGGTATGTGAGTTGTTTGATTTGCACTACTGTAATTTTTGTGTGTGTGTTTTTTTTTCTTGCTTGTTTACTTGGTTTTTTGTGATGGTGTCAGGATTCCATCTTAGCACAAGGAAAATAAGAATAGTCATTTCTCATGCCTTTTTGGCCTTAAAAGAGAACTAGTGGATGAGAATTGTTTAGCATAGTTGCTGTTTCTGCTTAATCTTACTTGGGTCCAACCCAGAGTCTTCTCCTGACTCTTTCCTCACCCACCAAACAAATGTCATCTGAAATAGAAAGTTGGTTATGTTAACATTTTTGAGTTCATGGTCGCAACTCTGCCTTCACTGTTCATTTTATAGTTGTCCAGACAATCACCTAGTCTGCCAGATACCATGCTAATCTTTCAAACATAAGCCTTAGGAAGAAATTATTTTTTATATACATCTAAATGTTTTATGTCAACTACTACAAAAGAATGTATTCCAATTTAGGAAGTATTTGGACTAAAGCAGGACCTTGTTTTGAGATCCATCCTGAATACTGCTTAAAGAAAGAGAAATGAGCTGGCACTAACTTCCGTTTCCTGTCTGTTCACACTGTCCCTTGCAGTGGCCTGGGGACAGCACGTGAGTTCTCATAGTGCACCTCTTCCCATAGTGTCCCATTCCATGACACCAGGTCTCCTGTTCTTGCTTCTTAGGGTCTTGCGAAGCACGTTGGGTTCTTCTTCCCACCATCAGACTTTCTAAAACTCCCCATTGGCCTTTGGATCTTTGTGGTAGTCCCATTTTTGACATGCACAGTGACATGAAATTCATGGAGACACAGAAACTCATTCCTGTTGTGCAGTCTTGATTTATCTAATCAAGGATACGGAACTCATCCTGAGGAGCTGGCTACTCAGAGAAGATGTAGAGACATCATGCTTTTACATGAGTTTTTCCTTGTTTCTTGTTTCCATCAGTGTACGTGGTTGTCAGTTACTCTGCAGAGACAGGTTCTCCTGGAGTTGTGAAACCAAATTTTGGTTGTGGTATTGCTTTTTTATATAATTTTTTTTTTCCTCAAAGAACTCTCATTGATACTGACATAGGACTTTATGGTTCTTGATCGAAATTCAGCCTCAGCAAAGGCCACATCAGTGTAAACGAGAGGCAAAGAGCCAGTTCCCTGTATAGTTCTGCCTGTCTCTTTGTGTAAATTTGGTTTGTTATGTTTTGTGAGCAGTTATTAAGAGGCTTATTTTATAATGGTAATTTTTCAAAAACTTTCCTTGGTTATCAAACTTTTTTTTTCTGTCAGTGAGGATTTTATTTTTTAAAAATCCAGTTTATTAAAGGATAAAAAGAAAAATCAAGAAGAAAAAAATTACAACAAAATTTCAAAACATGTCAGTGAGGGGGCAGCAGTGGTACACACATTGCGCCCTGTCACCCCCAAATCATTCACCCAGACCACAAGACATCTGCATTCAGTTGTCCAAACGGTACCAGTGCAGATCTTTCTCTTTAGTGCACTCAAAGGAATCAGTACTATAACTATCTTAATTATTTTTTTATATACATACACATAGACATGTTTTTTCTTTCAGCTTGTCACACAAATCAAACACTCCAGTGTTTACACGTCTTATTTATTTCACTAATGAGAATGTTTTTAAATTGCATTGATTTACCTATAATAGTCTTCAGTTTATCCTTTATGGCTATGTATAAAAATATCACATCTTTTTTATTTCTCATTTGATGGGCATTTAGTTTGTTTGCAAGATCTGGCTGTTACAAATTGTGCTGCTATAAACATGGGTGCACATCACTGTGATATGATGTTTTTAATTCTTTTGAGAAGATACTCGAAGGGGGGGAATAGCTGGGTCGAATGGGACCTCTAGTCCTAGTTTTTTGAGGAATCTCTACACTGATTTTGACAGGGTTGCACCAGTCTGCATTCCCACCAACAGTGGGAAGGATTCTTTTTTCCCCATAGCCTCTCCAGCATTTGTTATTGCTTGATTTCTTGATAGTAGCCATTCTTTCTGGGGAGAGGTGGAATCTCAGTGTTGTTTTAATTTGCATCTCAAATGACCAGTGATGTTGAACATTGTTTCACATATTTATTTATTGTTTGTATTTCTTCATCTGAGAAGAGTATATTCATCTCAGATGCCCATTTTTGGATTGGGTCTTTAAATCTGGGAGGACTGATTTGTTTGAGTTCTTTATGTTCTGGTTAGTAATCTTTTGTCTGAGGTACAGCTGGCAAACATTTTCTCCCACATTATAGATTGTCTGTTCACTCTGTTGGTAATTTCTTTCGCTGTGCACAAGATTTTTAATAAAATGAGACCCTAGTCATTGATTCTTTGTGATAGATCCTGTGCAGTCGGGTTTTTGTTTTTTTTTGTAAAGTCTTTGCCTACACCAGTCTTCAAGAGTTTTACCTACTCTGTCTTCCAGAAGATTTAATGTTTCTGTTTTAATATTAAGATCTTTGATACATTTTGATTTTAGCTTAGTACATGGTGAAAGATACAGGTTCAGTTTTAATCTTTGCCATATGTAGAGCCAATTTTTCCAGCACCATTTGTTGATGGGGCTATCGTTCTTCCAGTGAATGTGTTTGGCACCTTTGTCAAAGATAAGGTAGCTTAGTGTGTTGGGAGTTGTTCTTGCATCTTCTAATCTGTTCCATTGATCTTTAAGTCTTTTTTTTTTGCCAGTACTATGCTGTTTTTATCACAGTGGCTTTATAGTATAATTTCAAGTCAGGGATTGTGAAGCCCCCGTCTTGTTTTTTTGCTTAGGATTGCTTTTGCTAGTCTGGGTCTCTTCTGGTTCCAGATGAATTTTAGGATTGTTTTCTTTACTTCTGTGAGATAATGCTGTCGGAATTCTGACTGAGATTGCATTGAATCTGTATAATAGTTTAGGAAATATGACCATTTTGCTCTATTGGTTCTTCCTACCCAAGAGCACGTGATATCTCCGTTTTCTAATATCCTCTTCAGTGTCCTTTTTCAGAGTACCGTAGTTTTCAACATACCTCCTTTGTTAGATTGATTCCTAAGTATTTCATTTTTTGGATGCTATTATCAAAGGTATTGTTTCCCTGATTTCTCTCTCAGTGAGTTTGTTATTCCTATAGATGAAGGCTATTGATTTTTTGAGTGTTGACTTTGTAAGCAGCTATGTTGCTGAATTTGCTTATTAAATAAAGTGGTTTTTTGGTGGAGTTTTCGGGGTCTTCTAGGTAGAGTATCATGTCATCTACAAATAATGATAGTTTAACTTTTTCCTTTCCTATCTTTATTCCTTTTCTTTCTTTCTCTTGTCTAATTGTTCCAGCTAAAGTTTCCAGGACTATGTTGAATGAGAGTGGAGACAGTGGACATCCTTGTCTTGTTCCTGATTTTAGAGTGAAAGCTTCCAATTTTTGTGCATTTAGTATGATGTTGGCTGTTGGTTTGTCATTAATGGCTTCTATCAGATTGAGATAAAGACCATCTATTCCAGTTTTTTGTAGTGTTTTCAGTATGAATGGGTGCTGGGCTTTGGCAGAAGCCTTTTCTGCATCTATTGAGATGATCTTACAATTTTTGTCCTTGTCTCTGTTAATGTGATGTATTATAATTATGGATTTATGTATGTTGAACCATCCCTGCATCCCTGGGATGAATCCCATTGGACCATGGTGTGCAGTCTTCTTGAAGATTTGCTGCAGTCTGTTTGCCAGCATCTTATTGAGGAGTTTTGCATCTATGTTCATTAGGGAGATTGGCCTGTCGTTCTCTTTCTTAGTTGGGTCTTTCTCTGGTTTTGTTATCAAGGTAGTACTTGCTTCCAGATTTGAGTTTGGGAGTATTGCTTCCCTTTCAATTTCACTAAAGAGTTTGAGAGTTAGTGGTGTTACATCTTTACTAAATTTCTTGTAGAATTCAGCAGTAAATTCATCAGGGCCTGGGCTTTTCTTTGTTGATAGGTTTTAATGATATCTTTGATTTCATTTATTGATTCTGAGTTCTTTAGGAGTTTTGTATCTTCTTGGTTGTGCTTTGGTAATTCACATGTATCTAGGAATCTGTGCATTTCTTCTGTATTTTCCATCTAATGAGAATCAGCTTTCAAAGTAGGTATAGAGGTTTATCTGGATTTCTGCAGGGTCTGTTGTGATTTTGCCCTTTTCATTCCTAATTGCGTGAATTTGAGTCTTTGAAATCTTTTTTTTTTTTTTTTGGATAGGTTTGGCTAAGGGTTTGTCAATTTTATTTAATCTTTCAAAGAACCAACTCTTCGATTCATTGATTGTTTATATTGTTTTTTAGTCTCCAGTGTGTTAATTTCTGCTCTGATCTTTATCATTCTCTCCCTTGTATGAGCTTTTGGCTTACCTGCTCTTCTTTTTCTTGAAGTTTGAGGTTCAACATTAAGTTGTTTATGTGTTTTTGCTCTATTTTGCCAATGTGAGTATTTATTGCTATAAATTTCCCTCTTAAGACTGCTTTGATTGTGTTCCACAAGTTCTGGTATGTTGTATTGTCATTATCATTGAACTGTAAAAACTGTCTAATTTCTTCTTTAATTTCATCTGTAACTCATTGGTTGTTCAGTAGGATGATGTTAAGTTTCTATATATTCATGATGTTCTTATGGTTTCCTTTGGCATGGATTTGTAATTTCATTGCACTGTGGTCAGCTAGTATGCATGGGATAATTTGAATTCCTTTACATTTCCTCAAGCATGTTCTGTGAGCCAGTGTATGGTCTAATTTGGAGATTGTCCCGTGTGCAGGTGAGAAGAATTGTGTATTCTGTTGTGGGGGTGGAACACTAGAGACATCTACTGTGTGCATTTGCTCAAAAGTTTGATTTAGTTCTAATATTTCATTAGTGATTTTTTTTTTGTCTAATGGATCTTTTTGTGACAGTGGGGTATTGAGGTCTCCCAAAGAATTATATTAGGGCTTATATGATTTTTCATGTCTGTTGTTTTATATAGTTGGGTGCACTGATATTTGTTGCATATTTATGATTCTTCTCTCTTCCTCTTGGATTGTTCCTTTTAGGAGGATATAGTGACCTTCTTTATCTCTATTAATCAGTCTTGGCTTGAAATTCACTTTGTCTGCAAATAGAATAGCTACCCCTGCCTTTTTCTGGGTGCCTGTCACATGGAATATTGTTTTCCATCCTTTGACTTTCAGTGTATGAGTGTCTTTTTGAATTAAATGTGTTTGTTGTATACAGCATATTGTTGGATGTTGCTTCTTGACCCATTCTGCCAGTCTGTGTCTCTTGATGGTGAATTGAGACCATTAACATTGATATTTAAAAATGGTATGTATTGACTTAACCTTGTTATGTTAGCTTTCTGTTGTTGGCTCTTCCCCTCACCCCCCTTTTTTCCTTCCTTGTAATTGTTTGCCTTCCCTGGTTGATTCCTTCTGTTTGGGTTTATGGAGCTGTAGTCCTTATTCTCTCTTTGTAGAATGTCCTTCAGAACATTGTGAAGTGCTGGTTTGTTGTTCATAAATTTCCTCAGATGTTGTTTGTCATGGAAGTATCTTATTTCTCCATCAATTTTGAAAAACAGTTTTGCAGGGTATGTCAGTCTGGGTTGAACGTTGTTTTCCTTCAGAACTTGGAGTGCTTCGCTCCAAGGTCGTTGTTTTTTTTTTTTTTTTTTTTTTTGTACCAGGGATTGAACTCCAGACCTTGTGTTTGCCAAGCAGGTACTTACGCCACTGAACTAAACCCCTGGCCCCTCCAAGCTCTTCTTGAATTGAGAGTTTGTGCTGAGAAGTTAGCTGTAATTCTAAAGAGCTTTCCTTTATAGGTGATTTGTTTCTTTTCTCTAATGCCTTTTAGGGATCCTATTCTTATGTAGAATTTCTGGAATCTTGACTATGATACACCTGGCTATAGATTTTTTGTTTTTGTTTTTGTTTTGATTATTGCTAATTGGGGTCCTATATGCCTTGTTTATGTGTATCTCCAATTCTTTTGCTCTATCAGGGAAGTTTTCTGTCATGATGTCTGTGAACATTTTTTAATGTCATTTGTGCTATCTCCTACTTGTTCATTGACTCCAACTAATCTTAAGTTATTCTTCTTTGTCTCATTTAGCACTGCTGGAATGATTTCTCATGTTCCCTTGGTATTTTTGACAAATCTTTCTTTTCCTGGTCACTAACTGCAAGCCTGTCTTCAATATTTAATATGCTGTCCTCACATTGACCTAATCTTCTGATGGTTTCGATGGAGTTTTTATTCTCCTGGATGTCTGTTTTAATCTGCTTTATGGATTCCATTTCTTTCCTGTGCTGAACTTCCATAATTTTCTTAAGTTTGTCTGTTTTTCTCTTTGTCTGCTCTACTGTCACTAAGCATGGTATGTATTTTGGTAATCTCTGTAGTTATTTGAAAGATTATTTCTGATTTCATTTTTTCCAGAGTCTCATTCAGTTGCTTTTGTTGTTTCCACTTCACAGAGACCGAGTGGGAGGGCTTTCAAGTTGTCCTATCTCATTTCTCCCTGAGCTTGCCTTTTGTGACTGGATATCCTGGATTTCATCTTGTTAAAGTGCCTTCTCATTTGTTTTCTTTTTTTAGTTAAATTCCTGGGGTAATGCTTAGAAATTTCTTATGTTGGGTTGCTTTATTGGTAGTATTTAGGACCCTTACATGATTATTTCGCTTGAGTATCTTCCAGGTATAGCTAGTTTTTGGGTTTTGAGTCTGTTGGAAGATCTTACCTCTTCAGTTTGTTGGAGATGAGAAATTATTGCTTGTTTGGTCTAAATTATTGCCTGTTTCTTTGGCACTGTGCCTCAATATTTTCTGTGACCTTTAGTTAATCTCAGTTATGGATTATCAGGTCCAACAGCTGTTTAGCTCATTTATGTCAATTTTTGATGTAGTGTTTCCAATAGCATCAAATACAGCCTAAAAATCAACAAACTGAGCTAACCCTTAATTTGTGACTTTTAACTGTATGAAGTAGGTTTGTGATTATATAACAAAATGTAGAACATACCAGGTAATTATATGCAATATGTGAGTCGGTAATGTGTCAGTTTTGCCCTTGGGATTAAAATTTAAAATGGACTAAGGAGTAGAGATAGAAGTGGAAGAAGAGAGAGATCCAAAGTGAGTTCTAAGGACAAAGGTTGGTCACACCAGCTTGGGGAAGTTGATGCAGAACATGGAAGGAAAAGAGAGAGGGAAGAGATAAGAAGGTAGAACAGAACAGAACCACCACTCTCATGCTCAAAAAACACAATGAAGGAGAAAGAGATTAGGGAAGAAATGAAACTAAATAACAACAAACAAACAAATGAAAAAGGCTTCCAGGATTCTCTCTGGTTTCACTAGTAGACAGCCTGTGGAAACAGTCCTGAATCATGCTACTGTATCCCAGCAAGCCAGCAGTTGCTTTATGGTGGAGGAGCAGAGAATTCAGCAGGCCTGCCCTGACTGAGAACATACTCACTGGGCTCACTACAGTCCATGCAGTTTCCATGTGTCTGGGCCCAGCCGGAACTCCTAGAGGAAGCTGGCAGCAGTTCTGTTTCTGGGCTCATCAGGCCAGCCTCCAAAGTGGCTCCCAGCCAGTCAGTCTCTCCCGCTGGAGTACTGAGCCCTCTGCACTCAACATACCTGCAGTCCTCCAGGTTTGCTGCACCTCTGCACTGCCATGTCTCTCTCTACAGAGACCATAAGAGTTGCCAGCCACCACTGCCACCATGACCCTGCACTCCCAGGTTCCAGTAGCTCCTCTCACTCAGCAAGAAGGCCCTATGAGCTACTGCCTTTTTCTTCATTGAAGTTTTTCTTTACTCTCTCAGTGGGCTTCAGTTTGTGCTTTGGATTCTTCCTGGTTCTAAGGGACCCACTTCCTTCTTATCTTCATAACCCTGCTATGTTCCAGTGTTTGGACTGTGACTCTCAAAGAGGCTATTTTTTCTGTTGCTTATCACTCTGCCCTCTTCCCAGAAGTCCTTGTTTTTTAAACTTATGAAGCAGCAGAATACCAGTGCTCCAAAGTTCTTACTAAAGTGAGCTCTGAGAAATGCAGGGAGTAGTAGGAGAGAAGATAATAAAGTGAAGTTTGCTGGTAAAAGGCATGTTCGATAATGCTGAGAGAGCAAATGTGGATAGTTATTTTTAAATGCTTTTTATAAGGTAATGTTAATCCTGAGTAGTCATAGTCATGAATGAAATAAGTTTTGCTACATATCTCAGGTTTTTTTGTCTTCTCTTGTCATATAGTTAAGTAATGGTTCTGAGCTTTGGGTATTTACAGTGTTGGGAAAAACTTCTAAAAATCCTATTATAATTTTTAAGTTCTTTTTTTTTAATTAGATAGTTTTGCTGGAGGAAAAAAACCACCAGTCTATTCAAGAAAAGGCTATTTTTTAAAAAGATGCAAGTGGGTCTCACATGGGACCAAGTGGAACGACAGTGGTATCTTCTGTCTCTGAATCTTTGTGAGTCTGGCCTTCTGTGTCCTGTGCTCTGTCTTCCGCTCCCTTCTTTGGAGCTGTTCGGCAGCTCTTCCTCTGTTCCGCTTGCACACTTCTTTCCTGTTGGCACTATTTCACTGTGTGCTATCCTCTTCTTCCATGGATGTGCAGGGGTGTGACTGTTTTGTCTCTCATTGTGTTTACAAGACAGTGTGAGTTCTTTCTATTCATCAAGTTAGTCTTTGTCACTTTGTCTTCCTTGTGTAATCATTTATGCCTCACTGTCTTGTAACGAGGTGAGTTTGTGTTCTCTGAGTCTCTGGCTCCCTGCTAATACCTGTGGGTATGCAGCTCTTTCTGAGAGTTTGAGTGGTTTCCCAGGAGCTTGTTTCTCCTATGTTCCTGCTTTATCTTTGTGGACTGTTTCCCGATCAGAGTGTAATGCTCCAACCAGGTTCTTCAGTTGCAGACACCCCATAACTTACAGCACCATCTTTTGACTTAGTCATTTCTAAATTTGAGGTTAAAGAAATGTTGTATTTGGAAGTAGTTTTAGATTTACAAAAGTGTTGCAAAGCTATTGTAGTTTCCTGTGTATTGTCCCCCGGTCTGCCTTAACATTGATATCTTACTGTAACTAAGATACATTTAACAAAGCTATGCAGCTGAGTAAATGCCAGACTTCACATTAGGATTTTACCAGTTTTTCCTAATGTGACTTTAAGGTCCAGGACAGAGCCCTTGCTCAGTTGCTGGGGAGTGCTGGTTGTGGCTCAGTGCACAGAGGAGGGGTGCTGACTCCTGAGAGTGCTGAGCCCGTGCTGGAATGGTAGCCAAACAGACCTTTCCTGTGTCTGCTGTCGCATCAGGAATTTAGTGCAGGGTTATCTTGATGTGTGTTTCCTGTATTTCCTATAGAGGGGAAGTTTTGGAGTAAGGTTAACGAATTCATGAAAACAGGTTGTAGTGTTAAGGATTTCATTTAATTGCCAATTAAAAGTTTTATTTCAGAGGACTTTTGGGCAGATGATCACATGAATCAAGAAATTGTTTTTGCTTTTATGTGTAAGGAAATAGGTATGTGTTAATAACTTTTTCATTAATATCTTTTATCAACATTTTTTCTGCCGAGTCTTATTTTAATGGAAGTTAGAGTAGGCAAATGAAGATTGCTCCTGTATAATATCTTAAAATAAATGAAATTAATGCCTCAGACTTTTTAAAACTTAAAAACCATAATGAACCTAGCAGGAGTACCTAACAGTCATGTGTTTTATTTAGTTCCAGTATAGTATATTAAAATTTTTTGTAATGCTAATAAAACTTTAAGAAACTAATTATTTCTTTATGGTAAATAGTCTCAAAATTCTTTCTTCTGGCCTTTTGAAATATATGATATATATAGTTGTCACCTGTTGTAGCCCTTACCTGTGCAACAGCACACCAGAACTTTTGTCTGACTGTAATCTAATGCCCATTAATTCACCTTTCCTATCTCTTGTGTACCCCCCAGTTTATGTTTCTTGGTGATCAGGTACTTGTTTTGTGTCAGTATGAGCGTGTGTGTATGTTACCAGGGATTGAACCCAAGGCTTTTGCACTGACCTACATCTTAACACCTTTTTTTATTTTTTATTTTGAGAAAAGGTTTTACCAAGTTCCTTAGTTGCCTAGACATGGCTCAAATTTGTGATCCTACTGCCTTAGTCTCCCAGAGTGGTGAGATTGTTGGCATATGCCACTATGCCCGACTCATTTTTTAAATTGAGAAATTAAAATTGCCTCCCTAAATTCTGATCCTCTTAAAAATGTTATTGCTTTGTCATAATTCTTTTTTTTTTTTTTTTTTTTGTACTGGGGATCGAACTCATGACATCACACTTGCCAGATAGGTGCTCGTGCTGCTGAGCTAAATCCCAGCCCCTATTGCTTTGTCATAATTTTTAATTCATCATCTTTAAAGGTCTACTGTTGGTATGGTTTACTATGTAAATCATAGTAGTCAGGCAGTATAATGTTGCTTACATGATCCTTATAGGAAATGTAGACTTGATTACACAGTTCTTACAGAAAAGTGCTTATCTGTGTGACTTGAAGCAACCAAAATTGTGTATTGCTGTGCAAATGTATTTTTGTTATGCATAGAATAGTTGTTTTTCATGGAGGTCCTATTCTCAGCTGTTTTTGGACATGCACAGTTTCATTACTGTTCTCTGGTCAGCTGTTGGTCATCAGCCTTGGGGGTAAAGCCAGTTTTCAAATGGATGAGCCAGATGGTTAGGGACTTGTGAAAATGTTTGAAAATCTGGTAACGTCATACTGTAATTACACTATACCTCTGTGTGACTTAGTTTCACCTTGGCGTTTTAGCTCAGCAGATATCACAGTCACATTGAGGAACAGAGGAGATGATGCCTATAGAGCAAATGTGTATGGTGACTCCATAGTTGTGCAGCAGCACATCAGCATGGATGGAAGTCGGTCCTATAAGCTAAAAAGTCAAACAGGTTTGTTTTGATTTTCCTTTCTTTTCATGTGCAGTTGTAACTTAGTATTCTACTGCTTTGAAATTCATTGAATTTGATATTCAGTGCATTTTGATGCAGAAATTTTATCCCTGTACTCATTTATTTGTTATCACACAAACTAGAACTTAGCATGATTGCCTTGTGATTTACTACCAAAACAGTTTGGTACTCATTGTTTTGGGCACATTGCAGCTCCTAGAGCCATTTAACACCAACTGAGTAAATACTCAGTTAAGTGATTGTGCTGGCATCCACTGTAAAGGTGCTTCTTCCCTGTCTCTTGAAACCTCTTTTATATAGCAAGGTCATTTGCATGTGTGTATACACACACATGTAGGTACATGCATGCGTTACACAGAGTTGTCTATAGCAGCAACACCATTATTAGAAGAATTGGGGCAGTTTGAGGTAGAGCGCCGTTTTGTTCTAAGACACACACCTTTCACCTCTGTAGTATCTGTACCTTGTAAAAAGTGATAGCAAAAGGTAGGAAAAGATAAAAGAGGAGAAAAGTGTTTAGAGTTATTAAAAAGAAGAGACGGATGAGGAGCAAAGTAAAAGTGATTCAAGGTGTGCACTGTGATGGTGGATATCTGGCCACTTTCTCTGTGTCCTGTGCCATGGCTGGAATGGCACCCTAGTTCTTTCAGGTTTAAGGGTATTTAGTGGTGCTTTTTTTTGTAGTACACAATGAAAGCTAACTAATTAATTGTATTTTATAGGTAATTTAACATTTTTTTGTTATTGTCCTTTAGAAGCAATGTGGTCATTCTATGTTTCTCCACTCGGCACCATGGTTTCTGCTAGGAAAAAGAATTGACTGCAATGCCTGAGCATAATTAATATTTGTAATTTATAAGTAATTGGGCTTTTTTTTGTATTATTTCCCTAGAAATAATCTGGTCATTTTATATGTTTCTCCTCACTAGGCACTGTGGTTTCTACTAGGAAAGAGGAGCTGATTGCAATTCTTGATCATTTTAACATCCAGGTAATTAGTAAATATGCAATTGGTTGTTTTTTGGTGTAGTTTCACTTGTGGAATCTATATAAACAAAATATCCCGATCTGAATAAATTGACCGCTGGATTGAGTATATACTATTCTGTTGTCAAGTTCCTTAAAAATTACCATGTTTTTGAGAAAGTGGGAGTTACAAAAAGTACATTTGTACTATGGTTTGTCTAGATGTGGTTATTGGTGAAGTCCAGATTAGAATCCAGTTACCCCTGTTTAATTGTAGTATTTTATGCTTTGTGCTCAGGATTAAGAATACCAACCTAGGCATCAAAGAAAAAGAACAAGTTGGAGTTTACATCTCTTTCCTGGTGGAGGTAGAAGCAAGCTGACCAGAGCTGCTTTCTGAAAGTGGTCAGCACATGCTGGTCTGTGCCGTTGTGTGGGCAGCGGCGAGCTACTGGCTTCTTAGCACCTGAGTGTGTGACTGAGCAGCTTTGTTTCATTTCACTGGGGTGGCAAGTAGGTTTCAATACTTACTACCATCTGGAGAGAAGCAGATAATAGGAAATTTGTTTTAGACTAGATCACTTTCCGACAGAAAGAAAAAAAACGAAAGCTGAAGTTTCTGGCACTGTGGGTGTCACAAGAGTCTTAGCCGTCATCTCAGGAAGCCACATGCGCCACTCCCTGTGGAGTCTTTACCAGCTGTTCCTGCAGGGAAGGCCTAAGGAATAATAGTGGGAAGTTTCCTCTGCATGAGGGCTCTTACCCCTTTAGTGGGCAGCTGTACTTACTAGAAGGTTTTCACTTTCTAGAAAATCGAATAAAGCTTATTTGTGTAAGCTCCTACTTCCTTGGGGAATATAAAACCTGTTTTGTCTTGAAATATTTGAAGATTATTATCAACAGTGTTAGTCCTCTTGTATGGTTAATTCACTCATAACTAAAGATTCAGAATCATGGGTCAAAATACGGGTAGTGTAGAGCTGTGCTGTCCAGTGCAGTAGCCACTGTCCCCAGAGATAGCGAGCACTCAAAATTGTGTGAGACTCGCTGTGATACTGTACACATGCCAGGTTTTGAAGACTTAATAAAAAAGGCATAGCTTAATTTTTAAATACTGATTTCATGTTAAAGGAATAATATTTTGAATATTAACTGTAATATTGGTTTAAAATATATTATTAAAATTAATTTAGCCTTTTTTTAATTATGGTTCCAAAAGAATTTAATGTTGTATATGTGGCTTATATTATTTTTCCATTAGCTGGGATGGGTCTGAGTAACCAGGAGGAGAGCATTTAATGCCTTAGGTACCTGATTACATTTGTCGCTTATGCTTCTCTTTCTTACCTTTTCTCTGAAGTTTACCTTTGTTTCATTCAAGGTCCCAACAGGTAAAGCTGCAAGGGACTGGGAACCCCATTTAAGAAATAATCAGAAGGGTGAAAAGCATAGAGTAAAAAGCATACTTAATCCAGTCAGTGGCAGCGTGTCCTTCATGAAAGCCACATACTCGAGCTTTACTCTTAAGAAGCAAGTTCTGTGTGGAGTTAAGATGCAGGAGGCATATAAAAAAATATAGCAGTCGGAGTTTAGTCAGTGTATAAAATTTTAAGATACATAACTATAAAGATTTCTTTATAATTGATAAATGTTTTTTATTATCTTAGAAGAGATGACCCAACATTTTAAAGAAAATGTTTTAATCATGGTTTATTAACAGATTATCTAGTTGTTAATTTACAGATAGTAAAATGAAAGGTTCTAACAATTTTTTTATATTTATTATGACCCCAGATGGTCTGTATCTATAAAAAGGTTATTTTTATCATGTAAATTGCTGTTACTGGTAGTAAAAATATAATTGAATATCAACCCTAAATCTTTTGAAACAAGTTCTTTTTTATATACTTTTCCAACTGTAGTACTTTGATAGTTTAATTCAAGCAATGGCTTATTTAAAATGAATCTTCCTCCAAAAAATAGAAATTATTTAATCATGTCCATTTGTTTTACCATATCTTTATGGAGGAATAAAGAAAGACACATGAGAATTCTGAAAGCACTGCTGTGAGAAAAATCAGTAATACTTGTTAATGAATTCTGATTAGCAATAACTGAGTTGGACTTTTCAGGTATGGTTGGAAAAGCTTGATAAGGAGCCCAAGGTACTTGGAGGTCAGGGGCAGAGTTCAGCCAGAGTCGTGATAGTGACAGTGGTATGCAGACTTTCCTCGCTTGGAGTGAGTGACACATGTAGAAACAGACAAAAGTGTCAAGTTTGGCACTTCATGGGGTCAGGGATGTAGCTCAGTAACACAAGCACCTGCCTGGCAATTTGTGGTACAAAAAAAAGTATTGGCACTTAAGATTGTGTTTCTACTTGTGCCTTCTTGTAATGTCAAACATTGGAATTTAACCATACTGTTTATTTTGGTACAATATCAGTATTTTGAGGCATTTAAAAATCTCTAACATTTTCTGTGTTTTACCCTATGTTACAGCCTTTGGCCGGTGCTTAGTCTTCTCAGTGGTACCATTGTGTGCAGCAGGGTAAATTTCAGTTTTTTACCTTTATGGCATGAAAGCGAAATAGTAAAAGTTGATTTTTGTTTCAGGTAGATAATCCTGTTTCTGTTCTAACACAAGAAATGAGCAAGCAGTTCTTACAGTCTAAAAATGAGGGAGATAAATACAAAGTAAGTGTCATCAAAGATTGTAAGTACAGATCTACCCCTAGCCCATATGGATACATCCCACATGTTGTTCTTGCTTAAGTAATAGAGACTAGGATGTTTTTCCCTCAAGCCCAGCCACTTAATGTAGTACACTTGTGCAGGACTAGTTTAGAAAATTGTTAAGTAAATTGTGAGTATAGTTTTCTTGGTAAATGTACCAACTCCCCGACTTTCGAGCATTTGAGCTGTGAACTTTCACAGGTGTGCTGTGTAAGATTCACTGTTGGGTTTAGGAACCAGTCTGACTTACGAGCCTTCTCCCTGGATGGAACTTGCTTGTTTAAGTTGGGGATTTCCTGTAATGGTTTTAATTGACTTTAATGCTGAAAAAAAAAAAGGATTGTCTTTGAAAGTTAAGCTTTAAAGAAATACAAGGCAGTGTTTTGCTTATATATAAATAATGGACTTGAGGGCTGGAGATTTAGCTCAATGGAGTGAGCACCTGCCTGGCAAGTATGAGGTTGTGAATTCAATCCCCAGTACCACCAGGGGGGAGGGCACTTTGGAGTCTGAGGCAGGAGGGTTGCTGCAAGTTCGAGACCAACTTGGGCTACAAAGTGAGCCCAAGATCAGCCTGAACTGCATAATGAAACCCTATCTCAAAAAGACAAAAAATACATCAATAAATAATGACCTATAAACTTTAAATTATTTAAAGCTTAAAAGGCTAACAATTTGACTACTAAAACTTATTCTGTGTCTTTTGGAATGAATTTTAATATTTCCTATTTTAAACAATAAAATCAAAGATGTAAATGTTTCCTGTAATTTTTGCAGGAAAAAAATGAAAGAATTGATGAAAGCAAACCTTGATAACTGTGTTACTGTCACACCCAAAGATGTTCTGTTTTGTAGGATTTGAAGAGCTTTTGCAAATGAGTGAATAACATGAATGTAAATAGCAAATTTGCATCTGAAATAGGACATTTTTTTTGTGTTTATGTGTATGCTTTTAATACCTTTTTACATACTTGACCTAAAAGTTTTCACAGAATAAATTCTTCTTTTAATTTTTTTTGTACAGTTCTGTGTAATTTTATGGACTCTTAATTGTGTTTTTATTGTTGATACAGTTTTTCATGAAAGCAACTCAGCTTGAACAGATGAAGGAAGACTACTCATACATTATGGAGACAAAAGAAAGAACAAAGGAGCAGATAAATCAAGGCGAAGAGGTTGATAAATAGTTAATGTTAATCTTTTTGAGAGGAATCAAATTCTTGTAGAATATAAAGTAAATTGCACTGTAAAATTATATACCTGTGTGCAGATATGTCTGTATAAAAGCAATATATTTATGTAGCAATCTATGAGATACGGTTTTTATATTTAGGATATTTGTTAGCCCGTACTTTTGATTTTATAATAGTGGATAGGAATATGTCTTACTTCTCTACTAGAAGGGATGAAAATGTCTATTCATATCCCTGGTTTTGTGACTTAATTGGTTCCACTATAAGTCATGCTCCTACTATATAAATGATTTGAAAACTTTATAGCATTTATTTTGCTGAGATAATAAACACAAACCTCAAACTGATATTAAACATAATGTACTTTAAACTTAAATACAGTGACTCATCACATTAGTTGCATTCTTTAAGCAGCTGAGCCACGGGTAGCAGCTGTCACCTGAATACTCACCAATTTGGCATCCATTCATGTTGCTTGAGTTTTAAATCAGTCACCCTGTGACTTACTTCAGTTCCAGCTTATTTTTAGATCTTTTATATTTTAATTTTTTTCAAATTCCTGAGCCTTCAACTTCTGTCACATAACCAGAGAATACACCTTACAGCTATCCATCCAGTACTCTTTTTCCCAGTGTTACATAATTTCATATCTTAGCTTTCCTTTAAGAGCCAGCTGAGTCTTCAGCAACTTCCAGCTTGTTCTTTTGAGACAGAATCCTACTGCATAGAGATTAAAGTTGAATTCTTTAGATGTTATGTTGGCCTTTTTTGTTCAGATTTTTGAAAAATACATATTTAGACTTACGATTGTATGACAGCATTTAATCAGGGAATGGCCTGGGGGTTAGTGCACAGGGAAAGGAGTGATGTGTGAGATGAGAAATGCAGGATGAGTAATACAAAGCAGAAGACAGTGAGAGTAAGGAAGAGGGTTCCAGTCCAGGAAATCAAGTGGAAATTTCAGGGCCAAGAAAGTATGTTGTGCTTTTAAAGACTTCAAAGAATTCTAGATTGGCTAGTGTTGTTTTTTGTGGTTTTTTTGTTTTTCGTTTTTTAGTACGGGGATTGAACTCACAACCTTGTGCTTGCCAGGCAGGTACTTATGGCCACTCAGCTAAATCCCCAGCCCTACTGGCTAGTTTTTGATTAGTTACTTTTGTAGGCATTGAAGAAGACAAGAGTGAAAAGTGAGACACCAGACTACAAAGCCTTGTAAGACTTAAGTGTGGTAGAAGACATTAAAGTGGATGACTTGATTGTCTGTTTTCACTAGGTTATACTGTAGGAGACAGTGTAGGAAAGCACAGATGTGGAGAGATCAGTAAAGAAAGTGGTTTTATCATTGATATCCATAGAGGTGATGATGGCTTAAGTTGAGGGTGAGGATGATGTGTGGGGAGAAGTAAGGGAAAGAAGAGCTTTGCAGTATTTGTTGAAAATGGTATCTGGGATGTAGAGGGGCAAGGGTGTGACAGAGGATGGAATCAAGAATGACTGAATGACCTCTAGTTCAGCCAGCTCAGCAGGAAAGTACAGTCCTTGAGACAGGAAGCAAGAAAAGGGGAGCCACGTTTCTTTCTTCCTTCCTTCCTTCCTTCCTTCCTTCCTTCCTTCCTTCCTTCCTTCCTTCCTTTCTTTTTTAGATTAATCCCATTTTGAGCATATACATTTTGAGGTGTTTATACAATATCTCAGTGGAATTGTCAAGTGGGATATATGAATTAGAACTGCAGAAGTCAAGCCTGACCTTGATGTACATAGGTCATCAGTCTACTAGTAGTATGCAGTTTGAAGAAAGTGGTAATGGATTTAAATAATTCTAAAGAAAGGAAAAATGAGTTGGGTGAGAAAACAATAAAATGTTAAGGCTCTGATTGAATATAAAAAATAGAAAGGGAGAGACTACCCAAATGTACAGAAGTTTTGAAGTCTCACTGCATGTGCTGTTCTAATCACATGATTCTTAATATTTGATCTTTTATCACTTATTGAAAGAGCCTAGATATGAAAAGCTATATCATTTGACTTGGAATAAATTCCTTTTGATCTTTCCATTATCTTTGGAATGGATGCTTCTTATATTCTATATAGAAGGGCAGCCTAGTCTTTCAGAAACAGAAGAGAGAAATGGGAAAGTGAGTTTTGGAACTTGTCTTTAATTCCTTTGCTTTTCATCTGGAGAATGTTTTGGCCATTTTTATAGTATAGAAATTGCAAAATTATTGCACCTAGCAAAAGTATATCAGAGAACCAATATTTTCACTTCAGTGGACTTCTTACAAACCTCCATGGAGTACTTTTGTGGCCATTAAAAAAAAAATACATTTGTAAAGTGTTTCTTTTTCCCCTCAGTGTTAATAAATGCATCTTTCTCTTTTCCTTTTAAGCGACTTACTGAACTAAAGCGCCAATGTTTAGAGAAAGAAGAACGTTTTCAAAGTATTGCTGGTTTAAGTACAATGAAAACTAATTTAGAGTATTTGAAACATGAAATGGCCTGGGCAGTGGTAATTTTCACCTGATTATTTGTTTACATACATTTGTAATATAAAGAATTTATTTGGTGATTATTGGTCTTAATGATTTGTTACATAATTTTTTTAGGTCAATGAAATTGAAAAACAGTTGAATGCTATCAGAGATAATATCAAGATTGGAGAAGATCGTGCTGCTAGGCTTGAAAGGAAAATGGAAGAGCAGCAGGTAGTTTCCTTTTATACAGACAGAGTGGATGAAATTATGTGAAATTGCTGACATTAGACTTTATAACCAACCAGAGATTTCAGTTTGAAATTTTATCTATATTTGAATTGTTACTCAGCTGAAGCAGACCTGTACTTTTCCAAGGTCTGTTGTGGCAGCTGTTTTTTGAACAAGGTACTGAGTTTGATTGTGATAAGACTGGGGCAAAGGCTGCTGATTTCTTGGACTTTGTTACTAACTAGAGCTACTGGAATGTAAGGAGGTGATACCCAGAAGACCCGAAGAGATAGAGGTGCTGGGATAAGGGGAAGGCACAGTGCTCAGATTGCTAATGGAAGTTGAAGGTAGCTAAGTTTTAGGTCCTAGAAACCCAGAATCTCTGTGAGAGAATTTCATATAGATGGAACAGATTAGGTAGCTTGTTAGGTTCATTGAGGTTAATTTGAACCTGAGATTTTAAAAAGTACTGTAACGTCTGAGAAAGTCCCCTAAGTCTTCCGCTGGCCCTAAGGTCGAGTGGGGGTTGAGGCCGTTGTTTTCCACACGAATATTGCTCCTGTTCCTGAGTGTACCCACCCTGCACGCTCGCCTTTTCTTTCTTTTCTGCAGCACCTTTGTGGCACTGTCACGCACATGCCATTTAAAGTATCTCACTCCCTGGGTTTCAGCCCATTGCCAGGTTGTGCAGCCCCAGTGGTGGAGCCCCGCATGCTGTCACCCTGTGGAAGGAGACCACCTACCTGTTTCCCTTCAGGCGTCCTCCCTGTGCACTGGCTGTCAGTGTGGGCTGCTGAGCTCCTACTACTGTGCTCTGCTTTGCTTAGGGACTTTGGCTCCCAGACTGACTGACAGAGGATGTAATTCGCCCCTGCTTCCCATCTTCTTTCCAGATAAGCAGATGCACTATTTCCTTTTCAGAGTTTTCAAAGTTTCTAATCCATCAGAAGTAATAAATGAATATGTAAGCATAATAGAAATGGTGTAGATAGTACATTTACTTTGTGGTCTTTGATCTGAATTTCTTACCCCTCTTTAGGCAGTAAGTGAAAAGTCCAGTCCTTCCCTCCTCGTGTCTTGAGACTTTATTTCTGTGAGCATATTCTAAAAGCTTCTCCACTGTTTCTCCTCTTTTCAGCTTATTGTGGGAGGCCCTAAGCACTTTCCCTCTTAGGCATGTCCCAGTCTGAAAACTGAACTAGTCAGACTGACAGGTGCTTATGTCTTTTCACATGGTGTTTAGTTCTGTGGGTCTTTACCCCACCTGACCATTTGAGCACTCTGTAATAGATGGCAATTACTGGAAGATAAATAAGAACTGTCTTTCTTTATGTTTTCATTCTGTTTACCATTTTCTCCTCTGAGAAACCTGTCACAGTATATATTTTGTTCTTGCTTGTAGAATGACTATTAAATAGATGTTTCTGAAGAAATAGTATTTAAAGCTGACTTTAAACTTTTGTTGACCTAATTTAAAACAGAAGTGATCATGTTATGCTTTATGTTTAGTTTGTGTGACACACCTGGATCTAACTTCAGTTTCTATTGAGAAAATGATTTTTCAGCATGTTGACCTTTCACGCTTCGTGCTTTGATGCCGTAGTCATAGCGTTCAGTAGTTGTGACAGAGACTGTGGCTTGTAGTGCTTGAAGTTTGCACTGTCTGCCCTCAGTGTGCTACCCTCTGAGCTAAGCCCATCTCATGTGTCTTTGCTCAGCCTTGCCTAGGAGTCAGTGTCTTGTTTTGGTCCCTTAAGATTTTTGTTAGATGATACTGTATTAACTTATTGCAGCCTTTTCTTGTGGTGTTTTCTTCCTCCTTGCCTTCCAAGTGTTTTTTGACCGGACTTGCAAATTTGAATATATTTTGTATTTGCAGTCCAGATGATGGTTTTAAGCTGTTTTTAGCCTGTTCGCTCTGGGGTGGAGACCCTTCACCTGTCTTCTCCTCTCCTACTGTTATCCTCCCTGTTGATCCTCCCATAGCCAGCAGATACTCTCTCAGCAGTGCTCTACCACCGTTTTGTCTGTTTGTCTACTAAGCGGTGTCTGTCTTCCTTTCATTGTCTTACTTGAATGTAGTCATTGTATCTTTGCTTATCTAGAGGATTAGCACATTTGTTGGATAACCATAGTTTAAAATGAAAGTATATTTAATGTTATTTATGCTTGCTAAATTAGTATGCAAAATTAATCTATTGCATATAGACTGTGATTTAAATTTTGTTTGTCTTTATTGGAGAAAAATAAAATATACTCAATGTTATCTTAAAGGTCAAACTTAATGAAGCAGAAAAAAAATACACAGATATTCAGGATAAACTAGAAAAGATTAGTCAAGAGACAAACGCACGAGCACCCGAATGTATGGCACTGAGGGCGGATGTCACTGCTAAGAAAAGGGACTACAATGAAGCTGAGGTGAGAGAAATTTCAAACCTGGAGTAGTAAGAACTACAGAGTGAATTTGTACAAAGAGTGCTCATCTGTTATTTCAGGTAGTGGCTTTATACCTGCTGGAACTTGGTTGTTTCCCCAACTTCCAAAAAATGTACTTAACTTCAAGTAGTCATGCTCATCCTCTAATTTGAAAGTTTACGAAGGTGGACTTGAATGGGATAACTTGTTTTCATTCTACTGAAGTTATATCTAATTTTTTGTTAGGTTTTATATAATCATTCGCTAAATGAATATAAAGCATTAAAGAAAGATGATGAGCAGCTTTGTAAAAGAATTGAGGAACTTAAAAAAAGGTAGGATAATTACTTCAAATTTTTTATTATTCATTTTGTATTAAAGAAATCTAGGTGTAAGTGGAATATATTGGTTTATGCTATTTAAATGTTAGCTTTTTAAAAAAAAATTTTTTAAATTTTAAAAATTTTTATTTACTGTTAGTGCTGATCAGTTTTTGGAAACCGAACGATTGGAAAGGCAAAAAAAAATATGGTGGTTAAAAGAGAGATTAAAGGCCTTTCAGGACCAGGAAAATTCAATCAATCAAGAGATGGAGCAGTTTCAGCAGGCTATAGAAAAGGGCAGAGCAGAACACGACAGGATTAGGTAAGCTGCAACATCCTCTAGGTTTTTCTCAATTACTATTTGAATTTGCATGTAATTCTGCTCTGTAAAGAGAAAGCATGGTTTGTTGTTTCTTCTACAAGTAAGGAATCTTTTAAAATCACTTTTAGTACTTGTCTTATGTTTGTGTATTTGGATAATCTCTGGAATTTCCTGTTCACCATTTTCAAACTGAGATTTGAGGACTACTAGTTTATTTTTGTCTGATAACAGTTATTTTCAGATAAAGATTCGGTCTTTAGTTTTTAGGGTAGCTGAGTCACTCATCAGTGTATGGGTATTATGGATATACTGAAGCGTATTTCTACATAATTATTGCCTGTTCTGTTTTTCTACTTTTATTTTTTTAGGAGAGAAGAATTAGATGTGAAGCATGCACTGAATTATAATCAGAGGCAGCTGAAAGAATTAAAAGATAGTAAAACTGATCGACTGAAACGATTTGGTCCTCATGTTCCAGCTCTTCTGGAAGCAATAGATGATGCTTACCGACAGGGATATTTTACCCATAAACCTGTAGGCCCTTTAGGTATTTGTCATGGTTTAGTGAGGGTATAGTAAACATTAGGGATAATTTTTATTTTCAGCAAAGGATCTATTGAATCTAGTTATAGTAGTATATGTGGTCTTTAATTGTACATGCTTTTAAAAATAATGATAAAGTCATTTTAACTTTGTAGTTTTCCTTTTGAATTTATGAAGTACAAAACACCCTAAGGAAAAGGAATTGTAGAGTTAAATCATCTGATTCTTATTTTTCTCAAGAATGAATAAATAAATTAATCTGAATATAATTAATGAGACAATCAGATGGCATCAAGATACAGTGACAAGAACACATCTGAATTTTTTTTCCTGAGACAAGGTATTACTTTGTAGTTTAGGCTGGCCTGGACTCACGATGTAGCCCAGGTTGGCCTTGAACTCCCAGCAGTCCTTCTGCCTCAGCCTCCTGAGTGCTGGAATTATAGGCATATACCACCACGCCTGACTCACCAATCTGAATTTTATGGAGCCTTTTTAAAATGACTTTTAAACTCATGGTTTTTATTTAGACAGCACAGCATGATTTTCCACTCATCATTCAATTATAAAATCTGTGGTTATTGAATTATGTTCATTTGCACATGAGTTTTTTTTTTTTTTTTGTATTTGGTTAAGTTCTGGGGAGTTACCACTAATTCTGTACATCATTAGGTGATAATGATGCCTTACTTATTATTATTACATTGTATTTTATGATGGCAGTAATGTGCCTTCATTTAATCCACTCATAGATGGGCTGTAATTTGTATGTGTCGCTGCTGGTGGCTCTGACCAGTGGTGCATGCATGACTGTCCTATCATGTGACTTGTACCTCTGATAGGACAGTGTTTCAGGATAGTGGAAGGGTGTTCAATGATATGTACCTGGATACCAGGGTCCATTTTAGTGAATGAATTTTTTTTCTTCATTCTTACATCTAAAATCCCAGTATTAATTGGTTTTCTGGAAAATATAGTCTGTAAATTTTTTGACCTGATTTCATAATATCAATGAGAAGCTCAAATGGTATAAACTTACATAGCAGAGCTACTGTTGATGTATATTAGAATGGAACAATTTTTTTCATAGAATTTTGTGGCTACTTTCCTGTGTGTATCTAGTGGCTATGTGGGAATTTCTAGCTCAGTGGAAATAAGATCTGTAACATCTAAGCTGCTTTACATGAAAATGTTGTTGTTGCTTTTTAACTGTTATGAAAAGGAATATATTAATGTTTCCAAATAGATACGAACCCTTCTTTGTAACTTTCTGTCACTTTCAGGAGCTTGCATTCATCTTCGGGACCCTGAACTTGCCTTGGCTATCGAATCTTGCTTGAAAGGACTTCTGCAAGCCTATTGCTGCCATAATCATGCTGATGAAAGAGTACTTCAGGCATTAATGAAAAGATTTTATTCTCCTGGAACCTCACGGCCACAGATAATAGTTTCAGAATTCCAGAATGAGATGTATGATGTAAGACACAGGTAATCAAATGAAAGTACTATTTTTGGTTTTGCTTAGTCATGTGCAAGGTAGGAAAGTTAAAACACTTTTTGTTAACTGTGTCTTTAGTACTGTAAAATTTCATTAAGCCACTTTTTTTTCAGTCTGAGCCTTAGTTCATAGCATGGAAGAAATGTAGAGAGAGATTCCTTAAGAATTTTGAGGTTTTTGAGATCTGTTATGGGAAGACTGTTCAAAGAACCAGATGCAGTATAGCATAGAAATTGCTTTGATAAGGCAAATGGTACCAACCTAGCCAAATGAGGACAGAGGTCATAAGGAAGAACTTTGGCACTCATTACCTGAATTAAACTCTCAGAGTATTTTCCCGCCTTCTTAGAGAAAACAATCTTTTTTGTCTCTTTCTCTGTTGATAATTTTTCTCTGGTTTTTCTTGTTTAGCTATTCAAAGTGTATTTTATTTAACTTTTATGTTTATGATTACAGTATGAGATTTAAGGAAATTGTAACTTCAATGTATAAATAAGCTTGTTGAGGCTGAGAGTTTAGCTCACTGGCCTACGTGCCTGCCTGGCAACTGTGAGGTCGTGAGTTTGATCCCCAGTACCACCAAAAAAATAAATAAATAAATACATAAGCTTGTTGCATATTTTAAATGCTATTGGATACTTTATATCGTCTTATAATCTACCTTTTAAAATATATACAGACAACTTTTGTGTGTATACATTTACATATTTCTATAAAGTTTAGTAAGTTAAGCCTTTTCTTTCTTTCTGTCTCCTAGAACTGTTCATCATCCAGAGTTTCCAACAGTATTGACAGCATTAGAAATAGACAATGCAGTTGTTGCAAATAGCCTGATTGACATGAGGAACATAGAGACTGTGCTGCTAATCAAAGTAAGACTGCATGCTGGCTGTAAATACATTATTGTTAGATGTTTAAAACAAAATGGTTTTATAAATTTCTATTCCCTTTTCAGCATGAAGCTGTAGTACTTTACTTCATAGAAAAATCTGTAGGATAACACAGAGCTGTCTAGTTTGTGTTTTGTTTCCCAGAGGACTTTACAGTTTTGGGCTACTCTTTATAAAATAATTGTACAAATAGATATGATTCTTTTGGTGCATATTGCTCTAAAATTTTTTTTTATTCATTCTTGATTAGTTGCCAAATCCCTTTTTTATTTGTCCTTGTTGATTTACATATTGTTTCAGTTACTTTTTTCATTGCTGAGTCAAAATACCTGACATCAAAGTCAAGGAGGAAAGGTTTATTTGGCTTGCAGTTTACATAGGTTTCAGTCCATAGTTGGCTGGCTCCAAGGCAGGGTGGCATAGCTGAAGGGCATCTCAGAAGAGAACTAATTCATAGCCAGGCAGGGCAGGCAGAAGGCAGCCAGCAGTCAAGTAGCAAGCAGCAAACCACACAGTAGCAGCTCTGTTTCTGTCTCTTGTATTCTATCCAGGCTATGTACCCTTGGGGCACCAAACTAATTAGTGGACTAATTCAGTAATCACACACACTTAATCCTAGCATCACACACTGTAGATTCAGCCACCTCTGGAAAGCCCCATCCATGACTGCATGAGGCTTGGGGGTATATCTAGACACAAGCCATAACAATTATACCTTTTAAATGAAAAACTTTGTGAATACTTTTTTTTTTCTTATAATTTTGCACTCTGTAAAATAAATCTTTACTCTCTTTTTTTTTTTTTTTTTTTTTTTTTATTGGTACCAGGGATAGACTTCATGACTACAGGCCTGCAAGGCCAGGCACTTAAGCTACTGAGCTAAATCCCCAGCCCCTAAATCTTTACTCTCAATCAGTGTATATATTTTTATATGCTTTTTAGATTAGATTACCATATTCTATTTCATCTTTTAGCATAAATTTACTGAGTAGGGTACAAGGAGATCCAAAACAAGTGTAGAATCTAGACAGTGCAAGAAAGTCTGTTTTTCTCATTAATGGAAACTGAAAAGTAAAAGTGTTTGTAACACAAATGTGTATATGCAAAGTCACACTGTAATTATGTGTGAATGTGGCTCTCGTATTTTAGAACAATGCTTGGAAGTAAACAGTGTCTAATGGTCAGAAGGGGACTAGCCTTTGATTAACCCTAATCCACTTTTTACTTTCTCCAGTTCTTGGTAATTTACTGGCATTCTCTGCATAATTTGATACACTGACCTTTATTGGGATTTGCTGGTCACATATCTTTTAGAGAAAATAGTATTTGTGTGAATGTGTCTAAAGTAAACATATGAGAAATAACTTAAAATAATTTTTGAATTTTAGTGGGTAGTGTTAAAATTTAAAAATAAGACATAATAGTTTGCTAAGAAGCATTGTATACTAAATTGTTTTAAAGAATAGTTTTAATTCTTTGAATTTTGGAGCTTTAAAAAAATTTAAGTTTAACTTAGTGGAATGATCTTACTTGAATATTTAAATAAGAATACTTAAAATTATCTTAAATAATGACAGTTAATATTTCAAAATTGTGTCCATCAGAAATGCTTTGGCATTGTTTTAAAAATGTATTTTCGCCTCTTTTCTTCTAGAGTAATTCTGTAGCTCGTGCAGTAATGCAGTCCCAGAAGCCACCCAAAAATTGTAGAGAAGCTTTTACTGCTGATGGTGATCAAGTTTTTGCAGGACGTTATTATTCATCAGAAAATACAAGGCCTAAGTTCCTAAGCAGAGATGTGGATTCTGAAATAAGGTTGGAGTCATGTCTGTCTTTATTGTTCCTATTGCTTCCTTTGGGGTTCTGTCTCATTTATATCACTCAGTGGTTATTTCAGTGAAGAACTGTAAGTAATTTATCATTTAGCTGAATGTAGAATTATGGGTTACTGGTACTTTCTACCATCCCTTTGCCAACAGCATTCAGGTCTGAGTCTAGAAAGTGTGTTCCCTTGACCAGCTCATCTACATTATTAGCTGTCTACAAGGAAAAGGAGTCAGTTGAGAATGTCAGTGGGCTGTGTCTCCATGCTCATGGCTGAGCTGAGGTCTTTTTCTCAGTGAGGGTCTGGGCTGCTGTTAGTTTACAGCTCAGGTTCTTCCTCTTGTCTTTGACAAGTATTTGTGTTGCACTGTTCAGAAAGATCAATTAGCACCACTAGAACATATGCCTAGGAAAACATATCTGCTAGTAAAATAGACATTGAGAAATCAAACAAAAAAACTAGTAATGAGCTGGGCATGGTGGCACATGCCTGACACTCCGGGGGCTGAGCCAGGAGGATCATTGCAAGTTCAAGACCAGCCTTGACTGTGAAGTACCTCAAGCCTGGCCTGAACTGCAGAGAGACCCTGTCTCAAAAAGACCAAACAAACAAAAAACCTAGTAATGTATTTAATATTTAAAAGAATGTCTGGTATCATAAAACACAGAATTTCTCGACTAAATATGAATTGATTGAGTGGACCTGATTTAATGACTTAAAAGAACTTAACCAAAACATAGAACTTCAGTGCAAGAAATATCTAAGAAAATGAAGCAAAAGTAAATTCTAAATGACTTGTGTAAATGTGTACAGGAAATGAGAATTTTGTTGAAGTAGGCTTCTTATTTTCAAGTAATATTGGTCATTTTTATGTGATTTATGAGTGCAGGATGAAATAATAGGTACTGGAAAGGTGAGTAAAACTGCTTTAAAAGCAACAGAAAAAGTTTGGGTGTCACAGATCTTGATTTTTGGGTGTCACAGGTCTTGATTTTGTTTATCCCAGAGCAGTTTGTGGTTATAAATGGATACATGACGGGTAAGCAAGCTCTCAGAGTATTTCTGCAGTTCATAAAATAGTTACTTGCACATTTTTGAATTGTCAAAAAACTTAACATTTTACATACTTTTGTAAAGTATGTTTTTCAAATTTTATGCTTTCATTGACTCCCTGTTTACCTGATGTGCTGGGCACTAATCTTGGGAGATGGCACAGTTGGAAACAGTGCAGAAGTCTTTCTCTTGGAGCTCAGGTTGAGGAGGAGGGAGAGGTGGATTCTGGGTGGACTCTGACAGCAGGTCAGACTCGGCCAAGGCTGCAGAGACAGGCAGGGTGCGTGTGGGACGGGGGGAGTGGGGCTCTAGGTGTGTTCGCCTCAAGCCCTTAGCTCAGACTTGGTCTTCCCTCGGTGCCAAGTGTTCTTTCTCTTTTAATGAGTGACAAGTTATCCTAGCCAGCAAAATGATTTTGTAAAATTGTAATTTTGTGGATGAATTATTTTGGTTGCTTGCATATATTCTAAATGTTCAGAAAAATTGTGTAATAGTTCTATTGCCTTTGATCATTTTGTTGGTTTTTATTTTTGATTTAGGCTACTTTCCTCATTTGTTTACCTAGTAAATCTTGTTTTTAATGACAGTACTGTTTGTTAGTGAAGGTATAGATTTATATATAATAAATATTTCATATTAAGTGTGGAACTTATTTACATTTTGCATCTGGGTCCAGTTTTTGTCAGAAATGATGCAACTATTCTCTTTCCATTTGTATCATTCCTTATCTGTCTAGCTAACATTGAGCTTTTTTTTTTAATTTGAAAATTCCAACAAGTTATCATTGTTGTTTTATAGACCAATATATAGTTTATGTACTAATAAAAAGGGACAAAATGCCAATAACTTTGGTGTGGACTAGAGAATAGTTTCAGATTCTAAAGATGTTATAATGTAATGCATTGTTTTGGTTTTCCCCCAGCTCTTTGTATTAGTGCATATTGGTTACACAGCTTGATGGTCCAGTTTTGGCACATTCATACATACATGTAACATACTTAATCATTTTCACCCCTCATTCATTAACCCCTTGTTCCTCCTCCCCCATAGTTTCACATTGAGGGTCTGAGCCCTGGGGTTCATGCATATGATGCAGTTTGTTTCTGTGTTGTGAGACAGGCTCTCGCTACATAGTTCCTGCTGGCCTTGAACACAGTGTATAATCCAGGATGGACTTGACTTTGTAGCAATCCTTCTAGCCTCCCAAACGCTGGGATTACAGACATGTGCCACCACACCTGGCTAACACATGATGCATTTTGGTCGTAGCCAACCCTGTTGACCAGGAAGGACTTCCTCACTGCAGAGGTGTTTCCAAGCACACAGTTTTGGAAGACCAGAAACTTGTGTTGGTGAGGCAGGAAAAGATTGCTGTAGAGACAGGAAACTGTGCTACTCAGACATCCTTTACAGTGTGGCTCTGTCTCACGTTTTCTGTATCTTCTCCTTGTCCTCTTTCTATTCACTTCATATATTCTTGACATTTTTCTTCTCCAAGAAATTCTGAGTTACACCTTTCTTCACCATTACCACCTCTGTATTTTTGTCTTCTTGCCTACTAGGCCCAGCAGATACAAATCCTAGAGAATGTAGTACAACCATCCCTTCTCCCAGCCTCACTTTTGTGTTCTCACCCAAGTTCTGTGGTCATACAGCATTATGTCCTATCCTGTTACTGCCTGGTTTTCTTCTTTTTTGAGAAGTTGTATCTTAATTCTTCTTCTGTGCAACAGCCATGGAAAACGTCTGACACATAGAGGTCATGTTTTAAATAATTGTCAGGAAAGTAAGTTAAACTTGACCCCCATCTTTGAAGACATTTTTTGATACTTTTGTAGTAGAGTTTCATATTAATAACTTGGTAGGATAATAAACTGGTGTAACAGATTAGGAATTTGTAAATAAGGTGTTACAGATATTTGTAATGTTGAGAAATACGTTTAAAGTATTTTTTTGTCCACTTTTCTCTATTAAGCAACTTGGAGAGTGAAGTTGAAAATAAGAAAGCCCAAATAGTACAACTTCAGCAACATTTGTCTGCCCGTGAAAAGGACATTAAACAAAATGAAGAACTTCTTAAAAGGTGCCAGCTACATTATAAAGAGTTAAAGGTAAAAACAAACGAACAAATTCTTCTTTTGTCAGCTTACTTTGAAATTTTTAAAATACTGTCATGCACTTCAAGCACTAGTTCTCAGACATGGGCCTCAACCCTTTGTTATCCTTGCAAACAAGCTTTCATTTGTATGTGTTATATCTACTAATACTTATATTTCTAAAAATTAAAACAAATTTTTGCTTCTTGGTCTTTGGCTAAGATCAAGTCTTAAACAAAATAGAAGAATATTTACTAATTTAAAAATAATATAAAAATATATTTTTTAAAACCAAAAAGAGTTAGTGAGAAGATGGGCAATTTTTAATTTTTGTGATCTCTAATGTTCTTGTTTAGTGAAATTTAGTCTGTTGTGATATTACACTTCATCTTGTTACAGATGGCCTGCACAGAGGCGCGATAAGTGATAAGTATAAGCAATGCAGTAATGATATTTGGATCATTCTTGACCACATGGATTTCCTGAAGAGCTCTTAGGGTCCTCCAAGGGTGACTTGGCTCTTACTTTGAGAATCATTGGGTTAGAGAATTCCAATGACTTGAAACTTGGGATATTTCCAAAAATATTTTCTCTGTGGACTCACAGTGCGATCATTGTAAATGCCGACATGGACAGCCTGCATCCTTTTTCATGGGAATGGATTAGCAGCAAGGGTGGTGATGGCAGAATTTTTAGCCTTCATTTAATGCTAATGTACCCCTTTCAGAAAGCATAGTGTAGAGCTTTATGGATTATCCTTTCTAAGGTTTTTATTTCTTATTTATTTTTATGTTATTCTAAATATTTTTCTTTCAGATGAAAATAAGAAAAAATAGTTCTGAAATTCGGGAACTTGAAAATATAGAAGAACACAAATCTGTAGATATTGCAACCTTGGTAAATGCTTTTCTTTAATTAAAGTGCTTTTAAAAATTATTTTAATTAAAGTTACTCTTAATAACTTTAGTGATCAGAAATTTAATAATTATAAACCTGTAATTTAATAACCATAGTTGGTAATAGATTATAGCTACAGTAATCATAGATTGCTGTCTCCATTCATAAATACAGTAGAAGTAGCCACATGATGCTTAGTTTTGGGTTTCTTCACATAACTTGTATGCATAATTGAGTTTATCTTGCACCTGAAAGAAAACTCTGTCAGAACTTAATTGTACTTTTAACAGTGACTTATCAAATATGACACATTTCACATTGGCACTTTCAGAGTTAAAACAGTGTCAGTGTGAGTGTACCGAGATGTCAGGGCTGCCCTTTGGCCAATTGTAATTGGTCTATTTCCATTATTTTCTGTTTTTCTAAGTTAACGGCTTTCATTTTAATTTTCCACATATTTGTTCATCTGTATTTTCTTTGTACTTATCCTTCAGGCTTAGCTTTTACCAAGGTGCAGTAAGCAGTGATGTAAAATATGAGGCTTGATAAAATGACTGAACGTTCACTGAGTGTCCATGCCATGAGGCAGCATATTAATTACTGAGGAATAAACAGTGAACCAAACGGGAAAATTCCCTGTGTTGATAAAGCTTTATTTTAGTGGGAATTGTCATGGTTTTTACTGGTAGTCTTATTTCTGCTTTTCACTTTTCTGCATTAATTCCTTGTTGATAAACTGTGTTTCATAAAGGCAGAGTGTATGTCTTAATTTTTGATAACTTTGTATCTGACACATTGTGGTGCACAAGATGTTTATATACAGCTCTGAGTATGTAATGAAAGGTGAATATACGGAATCAGAGGTACTCTGTTCACTTATCTCAAGAAGAGTGTTTAACTTGCTTGCCAAATGTCATCCCTTCTAATTTTTTTAACTGGTTTTCTAATTTACTGTCACAAATGTGAAAACATTTTAGTCTTTTGTGTTTATCTTTTATCTAATTTGTCAATAATCTGTTGTTTCTATCAGAATTATTTCTTTTGATGACTTAAGTATGTTAACCGAGTTCTGTAAATATTATCAGGAAGATGAAGCTCATGACAATAAAATGAAAATGAAAATGACTGAGAAACAGATGGAGCAACAAAAAAAAAACTTGGAGCATTTTAAAAGTCTGAAAATAGAAGCAGAAAACAAGTATGATACAATTAAATTGAAAATCAATCAACTGTCAGAACTAGCTGACCCTCTTAAGGTATATGTATGTCATTGTTAATCTGTTTTCAGTGTATTTCATGGAGTAGCTTAAACTCCTGGTTATGACCCTAGAAGTTACTAGCTAGTTGTAAATATATCCACATCACATAGAATGTGAAGAATGAATGATAGGAATCAAATTTTCATCGTTACATCAATTGGTATTAAACACTCAGCTCTTGTTTGTAGGAGACTAAGCTGCTGGATTTCTGTTTTTCCCAAAAGAGTATGCCTTTTAAGGCTTCTAACTTTATGGTAATTTTCCCACTGGAACCAGAAGCTGGGACATCTTGTAATATATACTGTTCCGTGCTTCCTGTTCAGTTGTGCCACCTTTCTAGCAGTAACTCCTGGACTGATTAGTTCCTGAAATCCACTTGAGGTGAAGTGCTGCCTACCTCTTGCTTAGTCAGCATATCTCATATATTCTAGGCCAAATTCAGTTGACTTCTTGAGATTAAATTTAGAGATAAATTGTTTAACTATTTAATTATGTAGATTTCTCATCTTACTAATTTTCATGTACCTTACTGTCATTGTCATTTTTATGAATATCTCAATTATTTTCAGGACCTCAAATTTTATTTATATGGCACAAGGTAGTATATTTTAAGAGGAGAGAATTATGTTGATGTCACTTAATTTTCAGGGAAATTGCTTCCTTCAAATCGAAATGCAATTAGGTATTTTGCAGATTTAAAAATTTTTATAGCATATAAACTTTACTTGTCTTCATTGAAAGCTCTAGCAGTAGTGTTCAGAGACTCAGGAGAGTCTAGAGCAAGTCGACGAGGAGTCACATGGGAGCAGCCTGCCCTGTCTGCAGTGGTGCCTTCTCTGTGCTTGCCTTCAGTCTGGCTGGATCTCCTCATCCAAGGGGGCTTGATTGTATTGCTTTTGGGGTAAAAAGAATAAAAAATGAGAAAATAAGTTGATAAATTAACCGATTAATACAGAGTTGAAAGAAGGAAAAACATTAGTGAAAGAGATAAATGAGAAAGTACTGCATTAGACATTAAGAATTTAAAAGAAATTCCAAGAATAAAAAATAAGATAAATTAGTTTTTAAAAGAAAATAAGGAACAAAGTAAATGTTACAAATGTCAAGAGTAAGACTGGGTGTGGTAGCTCACACCTGCAGTCCCAGCAGTGGAGAGGTGCAAAGCCAGCCTGGGTGACATAAGTGAATTCAAGGCCAGCCTGGGTTACATAGCAAAATCTTGTATCAAAAAATTTCTTTTCTAGAATATAAAAAATAGAATTTAGGACTCAGTAATTAAAAATAGCGAAATTAGAAGCCATTATATAGCTCAGCAGTATAGCAGCTGCCTAGCAAGTGCAAGGTCCTAAGTTGGGTTCCTGGCACGCACATGCACGCGCGCGCACACACACACACACACACACACACACGTGTGCGCGCGCGCACACACAAATAATGAAATTAGAATAAAGGTAAAATGTTTACAAATATGTAAGGAAAGGATTGAACGGGATTGTTTTAAGGCAAAATGATAAAATGTGCTGAAGCAATAAAGAAAGAGATTAGCATGTAAATTAGTAAGTGACCAAGATAAGCTATGTTTTGTTCTTTTTTTTTGTGCTGGAGCTCCAGCCAGAACCTCATGCATGGTAAGCAAATACGCTACCACTGACTACACCCCCAGTGTTTGTTCTGTACTTGTAGGGTTTTCTAGGCCAAACCAACTGCTGGATTTGGGAGTCTATACATAAACTCAAGAGCAGAGACCGTGGGCATAAGATTAGTGTCTGGCTTTAGCCATAGTTTACTTGAAGGTAGGAAGTGAGTCCTTTGGTAAACCTGCATGTCATGAGCCAAGAGGCTTCTCTTCCCTGTGGCATCACTGACTGTCAGGACCAGGAGGATTTAGGTAACAGACTAATCTGTTTGCCCTCAGGACTATTCAGTTTGTGTTGGAGAAGTGGTGAGAATGTGGAATGTTCTGCTTAAATATGTCATCCTCGAAATCTTGGCATAGGAATTTTTTTTTTTCACTTTAAACACACTTGGAAACTAAACACTTCTATTATGAGTTTGTTGAATAGTAAATGACAACCACATGAAGCCTGCAAAAATAGGTGGATTTCTGTACTAGGAGAATCTCTCAGTTTCTGATATGCATAGTAATTTTCCTTTTCTGGGTATCGTAAATATTCTTTCATGATACTGTTTTGGTTTCTTTCTTTGTGACTGTGACTCTTAGGAGAAAACATCCTAATTATGATATAAGTGACTGGTGCCCAGCTCAGAAAACAAATGAGCAAAATGAGTAAAAACTCATTTTGGTTTTTAAGGCAGGAGCCTTAAGCAGTTTGAGGTAATTGATGGACAGTAAATACACATACACATGGGTTTACTTTGATAAGTTTTGACATTTGTATCCCTAGAATCAGAAAAGGAAACAGTCTTTCATGCCTTTAAGTTTCTTCATGTTCCTTTCTAATCTCTCCCTTCCTATCCCTGCCCCTTATCTTTAGACATCCAGGATTCCATTTCTCATTACTACGATTTGCTTAGTTTCTAGAATTACCTGTGCATTGGACTCCATTCACCTATATCTCATTGTCTGTAGTTTAGGAACCCATGGTCAGCTGTTGTCCAAACATACTACTCTCTTTCGAGAGAGAGATACCATATTCATGTAACTTACCACACTGTATTTCTAAAATTTTTTATTTCCAGTTGTTAATTTCTTATTATATCTAACTTACAAGTTATACTTTATTATAGGTATATAATATATAGAGTGAAAAACAAACTATTAATGTTCATTATTCTTCAGATATTCAACTATATTCAACACGGGTTATTTTAAATTTTTAAAGCTAAATGGATTCCCCCCCCCCCAAATTATCTTGTTTGTCAAAATAAATTGAAGTTCCATGCTATTTTGGGAATTTGTATAAGAATTTGAATATAATATGATTTCCTAATTGGAGGAAACACCTTCTATTCAGATACTGATGACTTTTAAAGCAACATAATTGTACTCTGTTCAAGTGTTAATTGTGTTTCTAGGGTAGAAAGTTTTTTTTTTTTTTTTTTAATCTTTTCTCTGTAGATGATTTTGGCTTTATTCAAACAGGATGAATTAAACCTTGCTGATTCTGAAGTGGATAACCAGAAGCGAGGGAAGCGGCATTATGAGGATAAACAGAAAGAACACTTGGATACTTTAAATAAAAAGAAACGGGAACTGGACATGAAAGAAAGAGAGCTAGAGGTTATCCCCTGCATTTTCATTTCAGGCCATTGTGTTTACAGCCATATTCCTGTTTGGGTTTTTGGCAACATGGAGGCTTGAGCCCCCAGGACCTTAGCATTTAGCTATGTTCCCAACCTGTTATTTTTAAATTTAATGTAATTTAATCTGATCTAATTTAATTTTTTTTTTTTGGAGATAGGGTCTCCCTGAGTCACTGAGACTGGGCTCCAACTTGCTGTCCTCCTGTCTCATCCTCCCAGAGTGTGGGGGTAATAGAGGTGCACCACCACACCTAACTCTTAGTCCTAAAGTGTATTTCCCTTCATGTCATGTTTGCACAATGCAAATAGTGATCTGAACTTGTATCCTATAGAATCTGGAGTGTCTGAGTAAATCCACACACAGGTTTCGGGACTGTCAAAAGTGCCAGGGCTTCAGGAGGCGAGGCCCTGGCAGTCCAGGGTCTTCCAGGTGATAGGACAGTGCTGCTGTCTCAGCCGTCACGGCTCCTTTAACCTAGCTTTAGCCACAGGCACTCTCTAGCTGGTCGAAAACTAAACAGTGGCCCTGATTTTAGAGAATAAATTTGAAAGCAGCCTTGTAACTAGAAGACGGTTTCATTTTACTTTGATCTATTTAAGGAAAATGATTTAAACCCTGTAATAAGTCCTGTGTTGTAAAAGTGCTTTGCATTTTTTTGGGTTTATAAATGAAATGAGAAAAAAAAAAAAAACTAAATACCTGTTTTCTAGGAGAAAATGTCACAAGCAAGACAGATCTGTCCAGAACGAATAGAAGTAAAAAAGTCCGCATCAATGCTAGATAAAGAAATTAACCGATTAAGACAAAAGATACAGGCAGAGCATGCTAGTCATGGCGATCGAGAGGAAATAATGAGGTAAGCAGCCAGCAGCTTTTAAACAATCCTTGTATATTGTAAAGACATTAAACAAGTCAGGTGTGCAAGCATAGTCCTGTAATCCAACACTCTGGGAAACTGAGGCAGGAGGATGGAAAGTTCAAGCCCAACCTGGCCAAATCTGCCAGACTCTGTCTCAAAATAAATGTAAAATTTAAAGGACTGGCATGAGCTCAGTCCAGAGGCCTTAATCCCCAGTACTACAAAAGAAAAAGAGCCATTAATGTGTAATTCTGTAATTTAAATGAAGTTTTGCTATGGTGGATAGTTACAGCTGAACTAATTTTTTTAGATATGTGTTACTAAGTTACAGAGTGACATTTTTTTTTTGTATTTTTTAAAAAATTTTATTTAAAGGGGGAAGCAAAACAGAAAAAAGGGGTAGAAACAATACAGAATTTCAAAAAACATAAACAGTAAGAAATCACTATTTGATACATTACATATTGTCTTCTTGGATATAGTTATTCCAGTTACAAAATTAAAGCATACAAAGTGGACATTCAAACAGTGAGGCTGCAAACAGTTCTGTTCACCAATCCAACAAAAACTTAGTTAACATGGTTATCAATCCTACACACTTAAGGTTACATTACATACAGTTATCCCTTTTAGAGCACTTTCTTTTCCTCCTTTTGCATTTTTTTAAATTGTTTAAAGAAAAAATTTTGAAACAGAAAGAGGATAGAAACAATACAAAATCTCAAAAACAAAACAAAACAAAAATAGTAACCAGTAAAAATCACTAGTTGATAATTACATACTTTCCTCTTAGATGCAGTTGTTCAAGTTACAAAACTAAAGTCCCCAAAGTGGACATCCAAACAGTGAGACTGAGTCAGTTTTGCTCATCCATCCAACTAAAACTTGAGCAACATGGTTATTAATTCCACACTCAAACGTACATGCAGTTATATCCTTTAGAATATTCTCTTTTCCTTTTTTTTTCCTTTACAATAACTATAATCCATTCTCGTAAACTACTTAGAAGTTCTACACATGTATAAGTCTCTATACATATACCTAGCCTTTCTGTATTAGAGGGAGAAATAAATCAAAACAAGTCAGCAATACAAATTCCTAGAGAAACACGAAATGAAAAGAACATACAAAAACACAACACTAGGTGATCTATGGTAGTCACTATGATGTCTCTAGTTATTTTCAATAAAATTGTCTATATCATCAAATATAATATAAACTTAGCATTGCTTTACACTATTAATAAAATCTAAACATTGGAGACATTATAGGACTTCAAAGGCAGTTAACAATCAAACCAGAATGGGTGTCCTATTGAATCCTGTCATCTTCAGAGTTGTTGCCCCTACTCTCAGACTCGACACTCTCAAGCATACCAGATTCAAATAAAATCAGTCAAGATAAAACAGTGATATAACCAATCTTCTCTGTTTTATCTCTGCAATGCTATTTTTCTGTTGTTATTTGTTTACTTTTCTCCTTCATTCCGTTGTCTGCCCCTTTCTTTGAGGCCTTTCTGCCATTATTCCTGGAACCCTGGTGGTTTTCTTCTCTCTCTCTAGAATGTCCTTCAGTATTCTTTGCAGGGTTAAATTGGTGGTCACAAACTCCCCCAGTTCCTCTTTGTCGTGGAAATATCTTGTCTCTCCATTAATTTTGAGAGACAGTTTTGCAGGGTTAGATCATTCTGGGTTGGAGGTTATTTTCCTTCAGGACTTGGAATATTTCGCTCCAAGCTCTTTGTGATTTGATGGTTTGCATTGAGAAGTCTGCTGTGATTTTGATGAGTTTTCCTTTATAAGTAATCTGTTTCTTTTCTCTGACTGCTTTTAATATTCTGTTCTTGTGATGGATTTCTGGGATCCTGATTTTTATATGTCTGGGTGTAGATCTGTTTTGGTTGTAGCTGGCTGGAGTTCTATATGCCTCATTTATCTAAACTTCATTTCTGTTACCTACGTTTGGGAAGTTTTCCTTAATTATTTCTGTGAATAGACTTTTTATTTCATTTGTATTTGTTGCTGTATCTTCATTCACATATTTTATTCTTAGGTTATAAATCCTCTTGTCATCTTCTAACCTTTGTATCGTTGCTTCCTGGTTTCTTGTTATTTTTAAGAGATCCTTCCTTTCACGATCTTATTTTGCAAATCTATCTTCAAGTTTTGAAAGTTTGTCTTTAGTTTCTGTTAAAAGGTTTTGCCTGGTTTCAATGCAGTTTTTAATTTCCTGATATTCTGTTTGGATCTGTTTCATATATTCTAGGTTTTGTTTATATTCTTCATCAAAGGCTTCTGTCCTTTCTCTGGGTTCCTCTATTCTTTCATTTGTGTCTACTTGAGGATTACCCAGGACTTCTTTTATTAATCTTCTTATATCTTGCTTCACCTGAGTTAGAATTTCAGATTTAAATTTGATGATGAGGTCACAGATGTATTTATTTCTGATGAGGCTGTCTCTGACGTTACAGGTTTGTTGCTCTCAACCTCCTCTGCATTTACCTCTGTTGGACTCACTTTCCCTCTTTCCGCAGTTGGGGACCTTTTGCTCTTTCTCTGTTTTGTCATGTTTTCAGCCCCCTTCAGACGTGTGGGTGGTGGAGGTCTCTCCAGAGTGACATTTTAACATAATTGTCTTTTTAAGCCTATAAAATTCTTATAGACAGGAAAATAATGAATTTTATAAGTAACTAAGCAATGTAAATTTAAAAATTGGAAACCATTTTTCAAGCATGGTCAGAGGGCTTGGAAGGTGGGGTCTTCTGTATACCTGGCTGAGGGTGCAGCTCAGTTGGGCAGTATCTGCCTGGCAGGCACAGCCCCACTCTCATCTCCAGTGCCACACGCAGGTAGCAGAAAAGCCTGATGTAATTAGAGCACAGGTCCTGACGAAGGAGCATCTCAGTTGCAGTTCTCCTCCCCACGAGTGTGATTTGGGCAATGGTGTAGTTGCTCTGACCCTAATCTCATCTACAAAATTGAGTTTATTCTAATGCTTTCTGAAGTTGGGCCAGGTGGTACATGTCTAATCCCAGCTTTCTGAGGGCTGAGGAAGCCTGAGCCCATCCTGGGCAATTTAGCATTTTCTTGAGACTTTGTTTCCAGCAAGCAAACAAACAGAATATACTTCAAATTTTCATTACCAGTTAGAATATTAGTTAAAATTTCATTGGGTCAAATGATATTGTTGCTGGAACAAAAATGAAAGAAAGTGTTACACTAAGAGTTGTGTATTGCAGCATTATTGGTAACACTGGAAAGGCACGAGCAGCTGTTGGAGAATGGTTAGGTGACAGTGGGAAGCTACAGCTCTCACCCTTTAGGGAGCTGCATGTGGAGAAGGGAGTTGAAGGGATGGTAACAAGAATTAGGGTGTGTTACGCATGGGTACAGCTCCCCCTGTGAATGAGATCACTGTGTACCGTAAACATGGACAAAACAGAAAACCAGAGTGTTCTTGGCTGTGTATTTAAAAACATGGGCAAATAAAAGTAAGAAACATCAAAATAATGAGTGAGATAAGAGCCTTTTGTTGTTGGAGGTTTTTTTGTTTTTTCATTTTTTTTGGCATGGGGATGGAACTCATGACCTCACACTTACCAGGGCAGGCGCTGTGCTGCTGAGCTGTATCGCTGGCCCAAAAAGGGCCTTTTAAAAGTAGATGATTTATATTTGAAATTTAAAATGTATTAATATTTTGGCTAATCATATACATTTATGCAGTACCATATGGTGTCCCTATTATGTGTAACAAGTGCAGCATGAATAAATGGAACTGCACATTGTAAAAGTCATACTTTTTATCACCCTGTGATTTGTCTTTGCTCTTGTTTATTAAACTCACTTTGGGGTGTGGGATATTACTTTTAGTCTTTGTAGACATGCACAGTAGCACACTGCCTAAAGTGTTTCATAAATGGTTCTCTTTGATGTCATACTTACGTTCTTCTGTAGTACTTTTCATCTTAAGTGTGTGTGTGTGTGTGTGTGTGTGTGTGTATATATATATATATATAATTAAAATATTCATCTTGATTTATTATCCCTTCTGAAAATTTTTATAATTATTTTGCTGTGAAGGAATTATTTAGTTTGTGGTCTTTGAGTCACATTGTAGCAGCCTTTCTGGGTTCTGGCTGGTTTAGCTGTGTGGTGCTGCTTTATTGTTTCTGTGCGTTACAGTTGGTTTGTGTATATGATGAGAGGAATAGATCTTACCCTTTTCCAAACTGTCATAGAGCCACTTGAGAAACCGTTCATCCTGTTTTCTTAAGAATGGCTCATGTGAGTATTTTCTGTTCATGCAGATTCATGAATATTTTTCTCTAGGTTTTGCATTTGCAAGGTTAATTTAGCCTGGCAGGTTTCTTGGCTGAGACCTGTTTTCTGCTCCTTGCTCCTCATGGCCCTTGTTTGTGAAGTCCTATGACGTAACCTAAAGTGGTGTATTGTACACAGTGTTATACCTCATGCCTTTTCAATATGTAAATTTAAGTATTTGGTCCTTAAATGTTTTCTTGTATCTTCTAAATATTTTCTATTTTGTTTTCTGTTTTGATGTTTTCAGTTATACACATATTAGGTATTTTTATCTCTCCGTCATTTTGTCAAACTGTTTTATATGTTGTGTTTGCTTTCTCGGTTCTGTTATTTCCATTAATGTGTTTTCACATTTCTGTTCTCCCCCGCACAGCTTCATATTTTGTCTTTATGTGTGTGGGGTTTTCCTTTTTTGGTTCGACCTTCCACATTTCCCAGGTTAGGTTTTCTGATTCTTGCTTTGCCTTTTCCTGTCAGGTTAGCATTTTCCTCTTTTAGCTGTTTTTGGGGTGTTTTATTTCTTTGAAATGTTCCTTCTTCGTAGCACTTATCTTATGTTTTCTTTTTATAGTATTGAATTACAGTTTTTATTTTGTGACAGTATTAATCGGTTGTACTTCTTAATCTTTTTTCCGTAAGTATCTTCATATGGTTGCTATACTTGTGTCTCTTCATTTCTTATTTTTTAATTACTTGGAGTTTCTTGGACTGGCTCTTTGAAGGAGAATGGGAAGGAGGGCGTGGACCAGCATTGCTGTCCACACTGAGGATGGTTTTCTCCCTGCTTCCAGTACCAGACAGTTGCCTTCTGTAAGGGTACTTCTGAGTGGCCAAATATTCTCTGCTTCTTTGACTCATCTTATTTAGGATGGAGGAGTTTTAAATGCTCACTGTCCTGTTCTTCTGTCCTTTGGCTTCTGCCACTGTGGAAACCTTCTTCCAGTGTGGCCCTTTCAGTTGTGGGTGCATCTTTGCCAGTGTTGGCTGAGGACTGTGGCCCCCACCTCTAGCCCTGCATACATCTTCACGCTGGCAGACTTCCTGGGTCTCCTTCGCAGCTGGGATTTCGTTTGTCCTCTATAGTGTGGCAGTCTCATGGGTAGCACTCACTCACTCCAGCAATATATTTTGACTGTTAGGCTTCTGCTCACATGCCCTGTATTTATTTTTTGTTTTGTTCTGTTTGTGCAACATTTATTTACATAGTATTTTTTTTTTTCATGGAATAGGCAGTACCAGGAAGCAAGAGAAACCTATCTTGACTTGGATAATAAAGTAAGGACTTTAAAAAGGTTTATTAAGTTACTAGAAGAAGTAATGACCCACAGATACAAAACATATCAACAATTTAGAAGGTAAGTACTTTAAAAATACTACTGGATATTATGTATGTTTGTGTTTTTTTCACATTATCATTTATAGATAATGAAATTAAGTTAAAAGGCCTTTACAACTTTCAGTCAACAGAAACCATAGATATTTGCTTTATCATTTAGTATCTAGGATTCTGTAATGTAAGCAAAGAATTCTAATTTGAAGAACCTTTATAACAAGTTTATCTACTTTTTCCATTCTGTAAGAGATTTTAAGGTAACTCCTAGTGAGCCATTCGTTCCTTCACCAGATCCTTCCAATGAGAACTCACTGGTTCTGCACATATTTTTTTTTCTTTCTTTCTTTTTGAGACAAGTTCTCACTCTGTAGCTCAGGCTGGCCTTGGACTCACAGCAGTCCTGCTGCCTAAACCTTCAAGTGCTGGGATCACAGGCATGCTCCCCTACGCCTGGCCTGTGCTTTCTTGGGGGATGCAGGTATCTGATAGTTCTGTTGAGGCACTGTCTCACTTCCTGCCATCGACTGGAATGGCATTGCTGCATGAACACAGAAACTGTTCTCTTTACTGCTGTATCTGCAGTGAACCTGAAGTATAGTAGGCTTTTTGTACACATTGGCTGAATAAATGAGTACAAGACCAGGAAGACTGGATATTAACTACCTAGGCTGAGAAGCACAGACTTTGCAAGGTGGAGCAACCCCAAATCAGTATCAAAAGAAACAGAAGTAAACCAGAGGGCAGTCGACAGGGAGGGAGTGCTTTCCATAGACTAGAGCTGAGGCAGTCTCAGTCCTTCCACTTGCCTGTTCACCCCAGTAGCATTCACTCACTGTTGTGCTGTTAAAGTGTCTTAAATATCTTCGTACCCACAGTTCTACAGTCTTTAGACCAGAGGGAATAAAATATAGCCAAGTATAGCACACTTGGTGAAATCTAGCTAAAGCCATAAAGTGGAATGTGTTTGATTGTGCTCTTTAAATTATATGCATGTTGTTGCTGTTTTTTAAATATATTTTTAATTTTTATTTGACATGTGGTTGTGTGTCTTCATGGGTGCAATGTGACGTTTCAGTACATGGTACAACGTGTAATGATCAGGTCAGAGTATTTGGTGTCTTTGTGTGGGGAACATTGTGAATTGTTTTTCAGTATTATAGGTATATTATTAAAACTAAAGTGGGATTCGTTTATGTGAATAAGGCTGTTTTTAAGCTTTGTTAGGTGGAAGTGAGGCAGTGTTTAACCATGATTAATTTTCTCTCACTTCTGAGGCTGCACTCTGAGACCCGGCCAGTGCCTTGAGAATTGTGGCCTTTTCGGTCTGGCTAGCAGTGATGTGAGCCATGTGGCTCCGGTGAGCTTCTGGGGTGCTCATGCTTTGGGCTTCTCTTTCCCCAGGATAGGGGGCAGTGTTTTTGAGCTTGCACTGAGGAGCACTGAGCTCTGGATGGGTACAGCGCCCTGGCAGACCCTCCGAGCTCCGCCTGCGTGTGCTCTCTGCCCGCCAGACTCAGACAGAGTGGCTCCCTGGAGACATGCACCCCCGACTCTCCTGACTGGGGGTAATGGCCGCACTCAGTCCTTTTGTCCCTCTGCAGAGAACAGCCTGACGGGAGCCGCCTGTGCCAAGGCCCAGAGTCTGCAAGTCTCTCATTCCTGTATTTTACTTAGCTTTTTAGTTTGAAGTGGAAAAGAAACTAATCCCTATCACTACATTCGTTTTCCAGATCTAGCAGTCGTCATGTCATTGCCTAGAAATTGGCACTTAACAGACTTTTTGGTAAAAGTATTGCCCTTCTGGTTTATTGCATTGGTACAGTATATCACCTCTGACATGCTGTACTTTGATCACCCAGTTGTAGAAAGAGAATAAAATGACCAAGTCTTTAAAATGATTTCCCCTCTGCTCTGGAGAATTTTCCTATTTCATGACAACTGTATTTCTTGCTGCTTCATGAGGCTGTTTATGTCTCATAAAAATATATATATATATGTGTGTGTGTGTGTGTGTGTGTGTGTACTGAAAGAAAGAACAATGAATAGGAAGTTCTAAAAACTAGCTTGGAGTGGTAACCATGGCAGCAAAAGAAAACTCAGTTTATTGTTATTTTCTAGTGTGGGAAGTTAATGAAATTTAAGGGAGACAAATAGGAGGAAAAAGAATACAATCATAGTTATTCTGAAGTTAGGAGCCATACATTCATTAAAGAATAATGACTGTAGCACTCAGGAGGCTGAGGCAGGAGAATTGTTGCAAGTTTGGGACCAGCCTGGGCTACAAAGTAAGCTCAAGGCCAGCCTGAACTACATAGTGAAACCCTGTCTCAAAAAGACCCCCCCCCAAAAAAAAAAAAAAAAAAGGAATAATGACTAAGTAGCCAGTTACTTGTCACTTGGACCTTACTTTCTAAATACCAACAACTCCACCCCCTATCCCGCACCATGGCAGATTCTGGGCCTGGCAGGGAACATGCAGGAGAGTAGAGCGTCTTTAACAAGACGGGGAGGGAGGAAATGATAAAATAAGGGAGAAGGAGAAAGAGGAAGGAGTGGGGGTTGGGGACCAGCTTGAGGGAGGTGTTCACTGGCACAATGTGGGCTAGTTTGAGGATTGCTGTCTGTCTGTCTGTCTGTCTGTCTGTCTAAATCAGAATGAACCCAGAGAGTAAAATGAAGAGTCTCTAACTCTGTCCTTACAAATGGAAAGGCAGGCAAGTATGTAGAGAATGAAGAGGGAAAGCTCCTCCATCTAGTGGGAAGGGTGGCCCTGGCATTGTGTCAAGGGTGTACAGTACAAGGCATTGTCAGCAGATAATGAGTAGAGGTTGCCCTTAACCTCTTCACTACTGTTTATATTTGAGGTTGGGAGAAAATAGGCAAATGAATAAGTGGTTTATCATCTTAATGGCTCTAGAGTTTGTTTAATCATTTTAAAGACAAGATTTATGACTTAGCTAGTAGGGTAGTACATGCCTGTAATCTCAGCACTTGGGAGGCTGAGGTATGAGGATTGCCACAAGTTCAAGGCCAGCCTGGGCTACATAGTGAGTTCCAGGCCATCTTGAATTACAGAGTGAGACCCTGTCTCAAAAAAAAAAAAAAAAAAGATTTATGTCTTATTTGTTAGAGCAATAATGCTTTATGTAAATTAGTTGAGTGATTGATACATTCATATAGACTGGTATATGTAGTATGTTAAGTTTGTGATTATTCTTTTCATCTTACTCCTTTATTCATTTTTATCATAAAAGTGAATGTGTCAATGAAATGTGGCATGCAAACAAATACAAAGGGGAAAAGCAGTCACACTGACCTTTTGCCATTGTGTGTACTTAGATCATGCTGAATGTACAATTCTGTATCTTTTTCCTATTTTTAATGTGCCCAATTTATTTCAAGATGTTTGACATTACGATGCAAATTGTACTTCGACAACTTACTATCACAACGGGCCTATTGTGGAAAAATGAATTTTGACCATAAAAATGAAACTCTTGCTATATCAGTAAGTATCCTAGCTCTTTGCATCTTAATCACTTTGAAAATTAGCTGCTCCTTTTCTTTTTTATGTAACGTTGATAAGCTTTACTCTATGTCTTTGGAAAACTGAAGAATTTATTTGTAAGTCTTTGTTAATGTATGGATAATTAAGTTTATTCTACTGAATTCTCACTGAATAAAGCTGCTAGCTTAGCTCTTGTCCCCAGCAACATTATTTTCTTAAAATGACAAGTAGGAATTTTATTTTCAGTGGCAAGTGATTATCTTGTGCTTCTGTTCCACTGGGGCCACTGGTTTTTAAAGCCTCATGTAGGAGTTTGAATTACGTGAGACGTTATGGAGAATCCATCGTCTTCCATCACACGGCAGGAAACCAAGAGGGTCTGCTCCACAGAGTTGCTTTGTACTGTTTGCTTCTGAAGTTACCCTGAGCTCTGGTCTTTTCAGTTACTTATTATTTAGTTTCTTTTAATAAGCAAGGCTACCACATTCAGCTTTGTGATTATTTGGCTATGGACTCTTTCATAGTCATATGCTTGAAAGATAGGGTGTGAAGATGCAGCTGTGAACATTGTGTAGTCAGGTCAAGAGCAAGTACTTACTTTAGTCTGGGGAATGTTGTTCAGTTAATGGCTACTTTAGTGGCATAAATTGTGTCCTTTCATTTTAATACTTCGAATAAAAGATGTTCATAGCATCTCTGTTGTTTGGAACTTTTGCATTTTAACCAAATAAAGAAGTTAATTTTTACCCTTTCTTTGTTTAAATTTCTACCGGTGAATCATTAGTAGCTTCTCATCCGCCTAGTCATTTTTAAGAGACCAGTCATTAAAGATGCAGCTGGGAAAATAATAGGAGTAGTTATGCTCGAGGGTAGGAAGGTGTTTTGTCATGGTGGCCCATTGTTTTTGCTGCAAATTACAAGAAAGCTGTTGGGAGCCTGTGGAAATGACAGTGACTAGATGAATTAGAATTCTGAAGGATAGGAAAACAGTCCAAAGCAAGCTGACAACTGCTGGATATTTTCTTTCCTGGAGGCATTTGTGGATTCTGGAATTTTGGTGAGTGTAGAGGACTGCCAAGACAATAGAAACTTATAAGAGCTAAAAATGTGACTGATACTTCACTTAGTGAATTCTTGGGTGCTGGGGGTTGGCACACTGGCCCAAGGAACACGGATGAAAGAAAGCCTTTTTCTGAAACTGCTCTCCAGGGTGGACTGTCAGCCTTACCATGCCTCTGACCTAATAGGAGAAGTGTCCCCCTTTCATGGAGTATTGTATACATGTCTCATAAGGTAAAAAAAGACTAGGTCCTCTCCATTTCTGTTCCAACAGAAGGTATAACCAGTGCAGAAAGTCAAGAAAAGAAACTATAAAGCATGCACTGGAAAGGAAGAAGCCAGATTCTTATTGTTCACAAATAACAAGGTCATCTTCGCCATCTACAAAAAGAGCTACTAGAAGTATTCAGTGCAATTAGCAAGGTTGCTGGCACAACAATATGCAAAAAAATGAATTACACTTCTATATACTAGCAACAAATGATCAAAACTAAAAAATTTAAACCTCCCCCCTTTTTTTTGTAGAAATTGCAAGATCATTCTAAAATTTATGTGGAGATACAAAGGATCTAAAATAGCAAACACAGCTTTGAAAAGGGAGAACAAAATTGGAGGACTTACATGAACTGATTGGGGGAGTTTCTGCAAAGCCACAGTCGTAAGAATGATGGACTGTTGGTTTAAAGACATCCAGATGGATGAATGGAACAGGATACTGTTAGAAAGTTTGGAAACTTTTGATTAATGTATTCTTCATCTTAAATTGTGGTTTCGTAGAATACAGGTTTATTAGCGAACTTAATCAAATCATACATATAAATATATGCAACTTATTGTATTCTTTCTAGCCCTCAAAGCTGTGAAAGTTACCAGCAGAAGCGTGGAAATGCAACAGGTAGTAAAAATAAAAAACAGAAAAAAGAACCAAACTCACAGATGATAGAAGAGATATCACACCAATATCCTAACTGTGGTTAACATGTTACAGATGTTAGCCATAAACAAAATGAAGATGCAGAGATTCAACTAGAACAAATAGGTATTTTATAGCTGAAAAATCTCAGTATCTAAAATTAAGAACTCAGTGGATGGTTAATAGTCAGCTGAACATAAAACATACAGTTAGCAGAACTCAAAGCAGGTTGAAAGGAAATCTGTTTAAAGTGAAGAGTATAGAAACAGAAGACAAAACACTGGACAGAGCTTAAGAGCAGTGACCACAATCAGCTTTAACATGAGTATAGTTGGAGTCTCTCTAGGGTAGAATAAAGAACAAAGAACATTTGAAACGGTAACTGAAATACAGCAGTCTAGATTCACAAAAATGCCTGTAAACCTCAAATGAGATTACCTGCATACACCTAAAAACAAATCAAGTAGCTGAAAACCAGAAGCAGAGATAATAAAAGTAACAAGAGAAGTAAATATTACTTTCTACAGAGAAAAAAACAACAAAAAAATTCCAAAGGCAGACTTTTTAACAGAAGTTGTAGAAGACAGAAGTTGTAGAAGGTAAAAATCATTGGAAAGACGTTAAAGTGCTAAAGAATTAAGAACAGAGACCCCTGCAAAAGGTAAATATATGGAAGATGTAAGATAACTTATGCTGTATAAAACTGCACTACTGTGCTAGTGTATTGTGAGGTGTGTCAGTTATAAAAGTAAAATATATAAATGGAACAAAGGGATGAAGTGGAGCTTAAGTGTTAAAAAGTTCTTGCACATTTTGGGAAGCATTACAGATACTCATTGAAAACAAACATTCACAAGAAATGTAATGTGATTCTCTAAAGCAACCACTGGAATAATTTTAAAATAAGGTACAATGGAGACCTAATAAAAGAAATAGAGAAGAAAAACACTCCAGAGAAGGCAAATAAATAAATTAAATAAATGAGATGAACAAAATATGTAGTGAGATAAATGGCTTAAGTCTAGATTTGCCAGCAGTTACATTAAGTATGCATTGAATAAATAATTGAATTAAAAATGAAATATATGTCAGTCGGAACTGAATATAAGAGCTAACTTACTGTATTAAAGCACTTATTAAATGCAGAAATATTTAAAATACAGGAAAAAGGTTTGTAATGCAAACAGCCAAAACAAAGCTGGGGTAGTAGTCAGCTTTGCCTTGGCTGGAACACAATACCCAAAACCCACAACTTAAAGAAAGATTTAAATAAGCTCATGTTTTCAGAGATTTCTGTCCTTAGTTGGCTGGCTCCAAGACAGCAGCGTGGTGTACAGGCGTGGCAGAGCAAGCTCCTTACTCTAGCAGGTGGGAAGCAGAGCATACGTAGATAGCACCAGATGGCCTGCCTCCATGACCAGCCCAGACATACCAGAAGTGTGCTCCACAAAGTAGTGACAAACAAAATAGAATTTACACAAGCAGTGCATTACCAAAAGTATCACTATTTTATAGTGACATTTCAAAAATTTTAATCTGCTTGTACCTAAGTATTCTGCTTCAGAATACCTAATGGTTGAGAGAATCAAAAGGCAAAGTAGTAGAATTGACAAATATGGTTGGAAATTTTAACAAAGTTTTCTTAGTATTTGATATAACAATGAGATTGTAAGTTTATAAGCATATATGCTAGTGGAGAAGGAGGGCCAGACATTCATGACCTAAGTTTTATCTTTGGAAACAAAAAAAAAGCCATTTGTAAATTGAAGTAGAAAGATGAGTATATGAAGATAGAAGTTGAAGGCTACAAAGCAGTGAAATAACCCAAGGCTGACTGTACAGTGAATTTGGTCACCTAATTAAAGACAGTGACTCCTGCAGCCTATAGAGTGGTATTGCCTTCAAACTGTTGTGTCTCCTTTTCTTCAAATAAATAGCAAACCTTGACCCAATTCCTTGTATTAAGAACAGATAGTGATGGAAAGTTGATAGACCTGCATGTAAAATGTAACACAGCAGGGCTTCTATTCTTATAGAAGAGACTGTTCTTTCTCCACATTCTCACCAGTCTGTTTTCTTTTTAACAAAAGCCATGTAGCTCGAGCTGATATGATACCTCACTGTAGTTTTTGTTTTACAGTTCCCTGATTTAAAAAAAGACCAGTTTTTCATTGTCTGCTGGCCATTTGTATATCTTCTTTTGAATCTTTCCCGATTGAATTACTTAATTTTGTTGTTGATTCTTTTTTAAATTAATAAACAACTTCACTGACTGAACTAAAGACTTGCATACTACACAATTTATAAACTTAAAATGCAAGATTCAGTGGATTCCAGCACTTTAACAGGGCTGTGTATAATCAAACTTAGGTCATTTATCCCAGATCCAAGCACTACCCCCCTAGCCATCATCTGACGGCCTCCCAAGGTTCCCCAAATCTAGGTAACCACTTAGTGCTTCTCCATCGCCACAGAATTTCCCACTCTGGGTATTTATTTCCTTTTTTTCTCTTTTAAAATAGACCATGCTTATAACAGTAACAAAGACCCCAGTGCATTCACATTAGAGTGAAACCAGAGACGTAACAGAAACATACTTAAAATATATACTTGATCTTAGGCAAAATGCTGAGAAGTGATCATACTTAAAATATAATTCTTTTTTTCCTCACTAAATTTTTCAACTGAGGAAAACTATGGGATACACAAGCTTGTGTATCTGATTTATTTCACTTAACATGATGGTCTCAAGGTCTCATTTTCCTATAGTAATCGCAAGTTTGTCATTGTTAGTGGCCAAGTAGTACTCCATTGTGTATAGGTGCCACATTTTCTTCATTCATTGTTGACCAGCAGGCCGATTCTAGGATTTGGATGTGATGTGCTGCTGTAAACATAGGTACACATGCATCATTGTAGTATGATGTTTTTAACCATTGGGAGAATACCCAGAAGGAGAATAACTGGGTCAATAGCTGAAATTTCTGTTTTTAGTTTTTTGAGGCATCTCCATACTGATTTCCATAATAGTTGTATCAATTTACACTCCCACCAACAATGAAGAAGGGTTCTTTTCTCCACACAGCATCACCAGCATTTGTTACTGGTCAGTTTCTTGATAGCTATTTTTCCTGGGGTAGAATGAAGAGTGGAATCTTCATTTTCTTTTAATTTGAATTTCTTGAATGGCCAGTGATGTCAAGCATTTTTTCATGTTGTACTTCATCTGAAAAGTGTATATTCATTTCAGATGCCCATTTGAAAGATCCATTTTTGATTGGGTCTTTAAGCTTGTGGGGGAGATCTAATTATTTTTGAGTTCTTTATATATTTTAGATGTTCTTTGTATGAGGAGTGGCTGGCAGATTCCCATTTTTGGAGGGGGATTGGTGGGAGGTTTGTTTGTTTGTTTGTTTTTTGTTTTTGAGATGGTATTTCTGTAGTCCAGGCTGCTTTTGAACTCAACAGTCCTCCCTTAGTCTCCCAAGTGCTGGTATTATACTCATGTGCCACCATGCCCAGGTAATTTTTTCCTATTCTGTAGGTTGTCTGTTCACTTCATTGTTGGTTTCTTCGATGTGCAAAGCTTTTTAATTTAGTGAGATCCCTTTTGTTGATTCTTTGTATTACTTCTTGTGCAGTTGGAGTTTTATTTAGAAAGTCTGCCTATACCTATATATCTGTGTCTTCCAAGAGCATTATCTATTTTGTCTTCCAGCAGATTAAGTGTTACTGTTTTAAAGGTAAGATCTTTGATCCATTTTGATTTTGTTTTGGTGCATGGTGAGGGCTATGGGTCTAAGTTCAATCTTCCGCTGTTTTCCCCAGCATCATTTGTGAAAGAAGCTATCTTTCCTCCAGCAAAGGGATTTGACCCCTTTGTCAAAAACTTTGTAAGTGGGTGGGCCTGGAGTTTTTTCTGTATCTTCTGTTCCATTGATCCACAAGTCTGGCTTTTTTGCTAAAACCGTGCTCTTTTTTGTAGTATAACTTGTTTAGAGTAGCTGTGCCCCTTGCCTTGCCCTTGTTAGCCAGAATTACTTCTGCTGTTTGAGGTCTTTTCTGGTTCCATATGAACTTTAGAATTGCTTCCTCAAGTTCTGTAAGAAATGTAACAGTCATGGGAGTATTGCCAGTTTGTATTAGTCCTCCCTGTGTAGGAATAGCCTATCTTTCTATTTTGTGAGATCTTTGATGCTCTTCTTCATAGCACTGTAGTTTTCACTATAGAAGTCTTTCACTTCCTTGGTTAGATTATTCCTAAGTATTTCATTTTTCTTGGTGCTATTGTGAAAGGTGTTGTTTCCCTAATTTTCTTCTCGGTGAGTTTGTTATTGATACGTAGGAACGTACTGATTTTGGGGTGTTGACTTTATAACTTGCTCCATTACAGAATTTGGTTATTAATTCCAGGAGTCTTTCAGTGGAGTTCTTAGGGTCTTGTATGTAGAGGATCATGTCATGTGAGTAATGATAATTTAGCTTCTCCATCTCTGTCCCTTTTCTTTCTTTCTCTTCCCTGATTGCTCTAGCTGATGCTTCCAGAACTATGTTAAGCAAAAGTAATAATAACGACATCTTTGCTTTTTTTCTAATTTAAAAGGGAAAACTTTTCAGCTTCTTGCCGTTAAGTATTGTGTTAGTCATAAAGATATTTTATAGTGGATGCTGAATTTTGTTTTATTTTTTAAACTAAGTTTAATGGTACATTTTAGCTATATATAATAATCCTATTCCACATAGAAAATTTGTACATGTTCATGATACATTTTGTGGGTGGCTGAATTTTATCAAATGCGTTTTCTGCTTCTGTTGAGGTGATCGTATTGTTTTTGTCCTTGTTTCTATTTTTATGATGAATTACAGTTACTGACCTTAATATATTAAACCATCCCTGCATCCCTGGAAATGAGTACTGTTTGATTATGGTGCATGATCTGGTTGACAATTTGCTGCATTCCATTTGCCAGGATCTTATGAAGGAGCTTTGCATCTGTGTTCATTGAAGAGATTGGTCTGAAATTCTTTGTGTGTGTGTGTGTGTGTGTGTGTGTGCGCCAGGAATTGAACTCAGGACCTTGTGTTTGCCAGGCAGGTGCTGTGCTGCTGAGCTATATTGCCCATCCTGTTATTGTATTTTTTTGGTTGGGTCTTTTTCTGATTTTGGAATCAGGGTAATGCTTGCTTCCAGGAATAACTTTGAAAGTACTGCTTCTCTATCAATTTCATTAGTTTAAGGAGTATTGGCATTAGATGTTCACTAATGTTTTTATAGAAATCAGCAGTGAATCCGTCAGGACCTAGGATTTTCTTAGTTGGTAGTTTTTTAAATTACTCTTTCAATTTCACTGACTGATACTGGCTTATTTATAAATGTTTTACTGCCTTGGTTACTTTTATTGGTTTATCATATAAACCAATTTGAAACTTGTTTCTCCTGAGTTTTCCATTTTATTGGAGTATAGGTTCTCAGAGTAGTTGTGGATAATCTTCTGGATCTTCACTCTTTTCATTTCTAATTGCATGGATTTGGGTCTTTCCTTTTTTAAATGACTTAACAGTTTTATTCAGTTTTCAAAGAACCAAGTCTTGATTCATTGATTCTTTGGGTTTTATTTTATTTTATTTTTTTTGTCTCAATTTTATTAATCTCTGCCCCGATCTTTATCATTTCCTTCCCTGTGTTAGGTTTGGGTTTAAATTTTTCTTGTTTTTCTAGGACCTTGAAGCCAATCATTAGGTTATTTATTTGACTGTGTTCTGTTTTCCTAATGTGGGCGTTCACTGCTATAAACTTGCCTCTTAAGATTGCTTTCACTGTGTCCCACAAATTCTGGTATGTCTTATTGGCATTATCATTTGATTGTAGAAACTGTCTAATCTCTTTAATTTCATCTGTGACCCATTGATTGTTCAGGAAGATATAATGTAATTTCCATGTGTTTGCATAGTTTCTGTGGTGTCTTTGCCATTAATTTCTAGTCTCACTGCAGTGCAGTATGGTCCAGTAATATGTATGGAGTAATTCCAGTTCTTTTGATTTATTTAAGCATGCTATATGAGCTAGTATGTGGTCTAATTTGGAGAACGTCCTGTGTGCTGCTGAAAAGAATGTGTATTCTTGTTGGTTGGTTGAGATGCTCTGTAAATATATATATATTAGGTCCATTTGTTCAGAGCTTTCGGTCAGTTCTGGTATTTGTTTTTTTTTTTTTTTTCCCTTGGCTAGTTGATCTGTCCCTTTGTGATAGTGGGGTATTGAGATCCCCCATTAAAACTGTGTTGGTATTTGTGTTGTTGGCTCTTCAGTTCCTTGTATATTCTGGATATTAATCCTTTACCAGGTGAATAACTTGCAAATATTTTCTCCCATTCTATAGGTTGTTTCTTATTCTGTTCATTGTTTCTTTTGCTATGGGGAAGCTTCTTAGTATCAAATTTCATTTGATCTTTTTGCCTGTGCTTTTGGGGTCTTATCAAAGAGATATCCTGATACTTTAAAGTGTTTCCCCTGTGTTTTCATATACACTGTTGGTGGGTATGTAAATTAGTATAACCGTTATGGAGAACAGTAGGAAGATTTCTCAGAGTAAAAATAGACCTACATATGGTGCAGCAATCCCACTTCTGAGTATATATCCAGAGGAAATGAAATTAGCCTACGAAAGAGATACCTGCATTCCCAGGGTTTTTTGGAGTACTAGTCACAGTGTCTGTCTAAGTCATGAAATCAGTCTGGGTGCCCATCAAAGGGTATATTAAAAAATGTGTTGTGTAGATACAAATATAGGCACAATGAGATACTTTATTCAGTTGTGAAAAGTAAAATCCAGTAACTTGCAGCAAAAATCGGTGAAACTAGAGGAGCTTATATTAAGTGAAATAAACCAAATGGAGAAAGGTGTAGTACCAGGTTCTCCCCCAAGTGGAAGTTCCCAGACGTTTATCTAATCACAGAAGAATGACCACGGCAGGTTGGGAGGAAGGACCACTGCACAGGTAACAGAGTGCGCTCTGGGTTCTGCGGCAGAGGAGCGCCTAGTTCACAGCAGCCTGTGAGGTGGTGTGTGGACCTAGAAATGAAGTGCTTAGAAGGTGCCAAACTTAAACACGAGTTTGGAAACGCTGTTACTCTGACTTGCTGTCTGTGTGTGGAAAATTGCTGTACTTCATAAAGGCTTACAGTTACTATGTGTTAAAATGAAGGTCTTTATGCTTTTTATGCAGATTTGTGAAATAAGACACAAAGAGCAGTATCAAGATTGATAATTTGGATATTAAAAAATACTTCATCTAAAAAGGAGGTTTAAACTGAGCATGGTAGCACACACTCCTAATCCCAGCACTCTTACCAGCCTGAGGGAGGAAGATTGGAGCCTCAGACCCAGGCTGGGCAACTTGGCAACTTAACAAGACCCTGTCTCAAAATAAAATTTGGTGCAGAGGCTCTGGGTTCAATTCCCAGCGTGGGGAGGGGTGGGGGTAGCACTGAAAGAGAGAACAGGAAAGGCAGGGTCTGCAGTGCATGGGCACCTCAGAGGACTCAAACCTAGGGTTAGTGAAGACTAACCAGGTTAAGGAGCATCTTGACAGTGCATGTCTAAATTGCAGAAGGCCAAACCAGGAGTTTCTAAGGTATCCAGATGGAATAAGCTCATGGAGTAGTGCTCAGAATTGTTACCTGAGAAGAACACAAATGTGTACCTCAGTGAATCACCAGCACACTCCTGTTAAGTGACTGGAGATGCAGTGTTGATAAAGTGCATCGAGTTAGAATGGGATGCGGGGTAGGATTTCATAGAACTAACTTGAAAACCTGTCAGCATCTGTTAAAGCAGTTCTGCTTTTGAGCAGAAACCCAAAGAAAATGATTGCTTAGTTCCTCAAAAATAATTTTATTTCCTCAGGCATTATGTTCTCAAAAAGAAGTATGTATTTAAAATGAGAACCTTTTTGAACTCTTACAATGTTAAATGAATGTTTATTTGAGGACAAAGTGATTTTTAAGTAGTGAATTAGAAAATGCTGGTAGCTGTGTATCCTCTGTTGATACATAAAACTGGTTGCTACTGTTTTTTTTAACCTGAAATTCTGTCAAAATAAAATCTCACGAACTTCATATTATCCCCTCAGAAAGTGTACAGAAGAGATTGTTTTTAATTTTATTAGTGGCTTTTTACTGTTCCTGTGGACACTTTTTTAGTAAATAGGAATTTTAAAGAGATTCAAAAATGTATTTCTGCTTTTATTCTTTGGCCAGCATAATTCTCATCAAGTTAGTCCTGTATCTTTTTCTTTTTTTCTCCAGTACTGGGGCTTGAACTCCAGGGTTTTTGTACTGAACTAGACTCCAGCTTTTATTTTTTTCTTTGGAGACAGGGTATTATTGCTCAGCCCCCATGCCTGCCTCAATGTAGACATTCTTCATTGAATGAACAAGTTCCGTTCCTGTGATTAGGCCATTAAATGAATTGGTTACTAAATGAGGAATTTTATATAGTATGTACATTACAATATTGAGAACAAAGAAGCGTTAGAGGGAAACTCCATCTTGATGACTTTTGCTTTTATATGTGTAACTGTTAGGTGCAGTACCATAATTTATAAAAGCATAAAATTATAGTACCGTACTGTGCAGTACAATCCACAAAACTTACAGTTCTGTAGGAACAAGGCAACTGTACAGAAAAAGACATCGAGGCTTTATAAACAAGATCTACTAAACTGTTGGGATAAAAAGACCCGTGACAGTCCAGACATTAAACAATAGCACACTTGGAATATGTGTCATTACTTTTATAAGCTGTGTAGCCACTAGATGTCACCACAGTTCAAGCAATGAATAGCTCAGTACTTTAAGTGTTTGAGAGGGTAGCAGCTTCAGGACTGATTTAAATTTTAATTTTGATAAATAATGATTGGCTTGCATTTGTACTTTTATTAAGCCTGTAGAAGTTTGGGTGTTAGATGACAGAAGTATCTGGTTTGCTTCTCTTGAAGTAAACTAAAAGGCACTACTATATAGCACAGTTTTCCTGAAAAATGATTTCTGGTGGATACTGTCACACCACTTCTGCGTTTGCCATAGCCCCAGCCCTTCTGCCACCCTAACCCTGCACCTTCTGCTGCGTCGCACAGGTTTCATCTGATGTTTGTGATCCCTTTTCTCCCCCGCCCTCCCTTGCGCTCCTCAAGGTCCAGCCTGGCGAGGGAAACAAAGCAGCCTTCAATGACATGCGGGCGCTGTCTGGTGGCGAGCGCTCCTTCTCCACTGTGTGCTTCATCCTCTCCCTGTGGTCCATCGCAGAGTCACCTTTCAGATGCCTGGATGAGTTCGATGTCTACATGGTATTGTTCAATTTTAAATGTTTGAATTTTCTTTGTTCTGTGAAATCTGTTCTTGAAAGGAAGCAGAACTTTCTTTGCTTTAGTTTTAACCGTAGCCGGAGAGCTCCTGCCCTGACACTATGTGGGGTGGGTGGGGTGCGAGGCGGGCAGACCTCAGAGCCCTGCTTCTCCCAGCCAGGCTGCTCTCCGCCGCCAGCCTCTTCCCCAGCCTGGTGTCACTGTCCAGGTGCTCGCCCTGTACCGGGGAGCCGCTCCCCGCTCCCCGCCTCATACCACGCTTCTCGCAGGAGAGCGCTGCAGGCAGACCAGGTGAGACGCCCCGTTCTGGTTACGTGAGCCTTGCAGCCACAGCTGCTTCATGTGGAGGGTGGGACAGCGGCACAACCCTGGCAGTGGCAGCTGCTCTTCTCCCCGCTCCAGCAAGGGTGGATTCCTCAGGACCGTTGGTTATTTCCATTTTAAAATACTGGTTAGCGTGCTCAGCACCACAGACCTGGTCTCCGTTCTTAGAAAGTGTCACCTCAGCGGCTTCTACCCTCCTTCCTGGCTTTGCCTGCCTGTTCTTCTCAGGCTGTCGCCTGCCTGCCCTAACTCTGATCCCCTTCAGTGTTTGCGGTTCACTTTGGTTGTTAGGCAGTCGTTGGTTTTTCCGGACGCTGCACCTCTGGCCTATTCCCTATTCACACAGGCCACACACTCCCCACAGCTCCTTCCTGTGTCAGGCGCTCCCCCATCCAGGCCTGCGGCATGACCTGCCCTGCAGACCTTCCTGCAAGCACAGCCAGCTGCTCCAGTGCAGACTGCAAGTGTTTTCCTCTTTATTTCCCAGCCTTGATCAGAAGTGAACTCTCACTACTAGCCAAATCACCTGGCTTCAAAGTGTGATTTATCTGCACCCGCACCCCCTTTCACTTGTGCATGGCTGCTCCTCTGAGGGCTCCACATACTGCTCCCCCTGGCCAGGCTCCTCTCTGCCTGCTCCCGGCTCCCATCCTGCGCCTCCATGGACTCCGTGAGCTCCAGTCCTAAAATAGGCTGGAGGCTAGCTGCTGTACCCGGCTGAGCGCTAATTCTGTTTGGTGAGCCGGGCCTGTCAGGATGTAGCATCTGCTCTGCCGGCCCACCCAAGCTGCTGGTCATTTTCTAGACGTGGTGCCTCTGCCCGGGTGTGCGTGCCGACTGCCCATGTGCACTGGGCAGCTTACCTTTCCTCACATGGCTCAGCTGTCACCTTCATGGTGCTTTCCATGGCCATCACACCTGTGAGGCAGAAAGATCTACTCAGAGATCTCGGTGCCACCTTCTGTTAGTGCATTTTATTATTTCCTATTTCATGCTATAAAATACATATGGTATTAGTTTCACTCTATTACAGTCAACTGTTTTCATGTCTGAACCTCTCCGGGAGGTAACCTTGAGGCCATCAGCCATGTCTGCATCGTGTTTATGTCTCCTGCCTAGCTTGTGTAAACATATAGCAAATATGCATAAACTAGAATTTACATTTGTGGGTGCTGTAAAATCCTACCTTCCCAGCAGTCTTTCAGGTTGATGCACTGCTGGAGATGGGTTAGAATCTCCTCTGAGCCTCTCGGACTGAGCTGGTTCGCAGGGCACAGGAACAGGCACCACACCCCACAGTGTTGCTGTCCAGGTGCTAACTGTGCAGCCTTGCTGCCCATTTGGATGTCAGGTTTAATTCTAAACAGTTCTTCATTTTTCAGAAAATATGTCCAGAGTTGGGGTCCTGATTGGAACATATGTCATGGCATAGTTTCAAATAAAACTTTTAAAGATGTGTGCGCATTGGTCTGTAGTTTTAATTCTCAGGAAGTTTTGAAGGCATTAAGGGATACTTTGATGTTATTTTTTATTTAACTCCAAATGTAAGCATAAGGTCTGTTTATTTAGTTTCAAAATCTAGCTGTCCCTAAGCACTGTTTTCTGTAACTTCACCTGCTGTTTAACTTTAAAACTTAAGAAAGTCACCTATAAATTCAAGTTGGCTGCCATTGTGCAAGCTGTAGAAGACAGAGAGGAAGAGCAGACCTTCTAAACACTGTCCCTTAGTCATTGGGTTTGAGAGACTTACTACACCTGAAACCATAGACTTCCGTTACTGTCCTGTGTAATTCAGCCATTATGTACTAATGATAAATACTTTATTAGTTATACTGTTGTGTATCTTCTGATTAGTTTCATTATTGCTCTTATTTGAGGGGGCCTTACATACAAATATTTTCAGTATAGACATAACCTGGGAGATAAACTTACTCATTTTCCCTTCATAGTTTTCGGTATTATCTTTGTACATAGGAATTTCTTGGCATCATAAGTAAAATACGGGGTGATAATCTAGGATTTTGTATCAGCCAGCTGAGTGCTTCTTTTATCAAACCTTGGTTGAAAGAGCAGCAGTATTAACTATCGCCTTCGTTCTTTAGGATATGGTTAATAGGAGGATCGCGATGGACATGATACTAAAGATGGCAGATTCCCAGCGCTTCAGACAGTTTATCTTGCTTACCCCACAAAGCATGAGGTAACTTCTTAAATCTTTCTCTGAATATTTACAAAGTATGTAAAGGGATATAAATCCATTGTAGCTTTAGTTTTAAATGCAAAGACATGAATGATCGATGGGAGAAAATAACCTCTTTACTGCTTTAACAGGTGTAGATCTCCTTTTCTAGATGTTTAAAGTTGTGCTTGTGTTATTTCCCTTCTGGAACTTAGGCTAGTTGACTGGAATACTACTGATTTGTTAGTATTTGTATTTTGAATTTGCTCCTTTGTGATTATCATACCTTACCAATATAAAATAATTCTAGTAATTCTGTGTAGGACAAAGAAGCAATCCAGGATTTTTCTAATCTTGACTCTTGGTGACTTACAAATCAGAGTCTCTTTAAATAAAGAGCTCTGCGCAGTTGTCTGCATTTATCAGGTGCCTCCAATGTGTCAGGATGTTGAGTGGAGTTGTTGACATTCTGTCTCTAAAGTAATCTGGTGATCCTAGGTGGACGACAGCTTGAGATGAGAGATATTCAGGTAATGCCTTCCTGGCTAGACAAGGATGGGAGTTAATAGTTGACATACAAATCTCTCTTATTTTACTTTTCCCCCAAACTGATAATGTATGGTTTTTAGTAGGAAGTTAATTTTCAGAATGAAAGTGAAATATTTTTTTACTGCAAATTATATTTCTTCTAGAACTCTTGATGTTAGTTGTACCCACTGTTACAAACAACAAGCCTTGTATTTTAATGAGGTAGTATTAGTGTTTTAGACTTGCATTTTAATGTGAGGTAGTGTTAGTTTTTTGGTTTTGTTTTTAGTTTAGTAGTGCTGGGTATTACACCAAGGGCCTTGCACATGCCAGGCAAGTGCTCTACCACTGAGCTGCTCCCAAAGCCTGTAGGATTATTTTTAATGGATAAAACCTGGGCAATTTTTATCATTAATTTTGCTTCTTCTAGCTCACTTCCTTCCAGTAAATTGATTAGAATTCTGCGGATGTCTGATCCTGAAAGAGGACAAAGTACATTGCCTTTCCGACCTGTGACTCAGGAAGATGATGATGACCGAAGCTGATCTGTGATTTAACACAGCTCTTCCTCATGGGAGGATTGGTGAAAGGCAGGAATTCTGGGCTGTTTAAGGAAATAAAACAAGACTGGATTACTCCACAGTGAAAGGAGCTTCTTTTACCTGTCCACAGTGAGACATGAATAAGCCGAGAAAACCAAGCACAACCAGCAATTTAAAACCACTATCGCTTCCTTTGGGAAAAATCACATTTATAGTGCTGGTTTTAAGTCTTTTTTGAGTTTGTTTGGTTTTGAGTATTTTTTTTTTTAAAACCATCTACTTTTATAGATTCTCTTTTAGAAATAACATTTTATACATGTGTACCTGTACATATCTGTTTAGTTTGGGCTCATTTCTATGGTATTTTGTAAGAATTAAAATAAAAGTTTGAGTACTGGTTTATACTTAGTTTTGCTTTTCCAGAGTATTATGTTGTATAGCTAAATGATCAAAAGTAGAAGAGAGGGATTTCTCATTATACAGGGTGGGTTACCAGAGTGATCTTTGGACAAAAACTGGTTTACAGCAGATTTATTGTCTGGTTTTCATTATGAGGGACTTACACAGGGCTATAAATAGGCTGCATAGTTCCTGCCTGCAGGTAGTTTTTACCCTAGGGGCAACTATAGATTTGGACCATAACTTTTCCTTGTTGTAGTTCATCAAATTTAAGATGCTGTCTGTTTATGGTCCACTTGTGAAGCACTGAGGCACAGTCCACTCAGACACAGTGCCTTCTCAGTCCTTTACTGTCCTCTGTGGCACTCTGGCTGGGTTGAAATCCTCAGTTTGGAGACCGAGGATTTAGCTCAGTGGCATAAGTGCCTGCCTGGCAAGTGTGAGGTTGAGAGTTTGATTCCCGGTACCAAAAAAAAAGAAAAGAAAATCCTCAGTTTGGAGTCCAGGGTTCTCAGGTCTGGGCTCTGCTGAGAGGACACAAGGCCAGAGGGACCACGCTAAGGCTGTGAAGGCTGGGCATAGTGCAGTGAGCAGGTTGCTATGTAAGCCAGTGGCCACCCTGCTGGGGGAGGAAGCACAGGAGGTCAGCTCTGCCTGATTTTAGAGATGCTGAGAAGGGCTGCATAGATGATCAGATACATTTTACCATTAAAACTGGAATTTATAAACTTTAAAAAAAAACATGAATAGGACATCTCCTACATGTTGATCTAGGATTAGTGCAAAACTTTAAATACACACTGAATACCGAAAGTATTCCTTACATTACTAGCAATAAATATTAGAGTACATATTTATAACATTGAAAGGGAAAGTATTTCAAGCGTACCTTAAGAGTAGGGACACTTATGTCGCTATTGAGAAAACCTGGATTTTGTTTTTGTTGGGGAGGGAGTCTAAACTGAGACAGTTGCCAGATGAGAAGACCTGAAACTTGTGCTTTCTAATGTAAGAATGTAAAATAGTGCTGAGTGTTTTAAGCATTCCTCATTAGCCATACAATGTCTGATTTTTAAGTTACACTTACAACTTATTTGTATCAAAACTATTTCACATTCATGTGCTTTTTCAAATAAAAACGAGAGTTTACCATCTGCATCAGTTTTACTAGCTAAGAAGGTTTAGCGTGTTTGTGCCAGGTGTGTGAATGTCGTACCTCTTAACACACGTGAGGGGGACTCAGGTGCCTGAGCTTCCCCTGCCAAGCTGAGCAGTGTCCACTGCCCTGGCAGAGCTGGCTTCATCCATCGTAAAAGTAACTTCGTCTGGTGTGCCAAATACAAATTAGGTGAAGTAAAAGAATAAAAGGATTGTTCTTTCAAAACATGTTAACTTCTAAAAATAAAACAATCTACATGTATTAAAGTCATAGTTCTGTGCGTTGCAAAGCTAACAGTGACTAACTTGAGCCTTTGTATGACTAGTAACTCAGCCTCCAGAAACAAGAAGGACTCTTCCTTTCCAATCCTGCCTTCTGCATTCTTGGCACTGGAAGTGATTAAAGTCATTCTCAGAGTAACAAGTGTGATGAGTTTGAATAAGCCAAGATGGAAATTACTCAGCTCCTGAAATTATTAATCAGCACTGATGACGAAGGCATTGCCTTGCATTTACATTTTTTTTTTATAAAAAGAACTGGAGGGTCTGCCAAGGTTTCCCTTCAGTCAGAGACCGAGAGAGAGTCTGTGGGTGGTGGCTCCCCTTCACCAGCCCTCATCCTCCAGACCCTTGTGGACCATCCCGTCTGTCCTCACTGGCTCTGTGGGAGCACACGGCAGCCGCCCAGCCTCCCCGTCTGCCCTCACTCCTGGTTTCTTGGGCAGCGTTTGTTCCCAGAGGTGGGACTGTCCTCTCAGGACAGATTGTAGGTTCTGTCCTGTCAGGTACCCTGGTGTCCAAAGTGTTAAGGTTCGCTTGGCCACAGTGCTGAATGCATGAGTGAAATCATGTCCCAGTCTCTAGTGTCATTTAATGATCCTAAATCGAGTATTTTGAAAAATGTTCTCAATAAAATTTGCTCAAATGAAGAATGCAGTGCTGCACTGCCTGGCACAGTAGCCACTAGTGACGCAGAGCAAATGAAGTTGGATTAAAATTTAAGAATTCAGTTCCTCAGCCACAGCAGGCCATACTGACAGTGGGTAGTAGCCGCTTGCTGTGCACCGTGCAGAGAGATGTTTCCTTGACCAGAGCTCTCCAGGCCTGCTCTGAGCATGTCACCCTATTTCTAGGATTCCTGAGGAATCAGCCTGCTTTCCTCAAGGTCAAAATGTCAGAGTTTGCCCCATCTTTGTAAGTCAGGTCTGGGAAACAGACGTCTCCTGATGGCTTTGCTGGGAGGACACCCCGCCTGCTCTGCTCCTGATGGCTTTGCAGGGAGGACACCCCGCCTGCTCTGCTCCGTGTGCTTCCCACACCACTGTCCTGTGGAGATTCAGCTGAGGTGACTCATCGAGCACACTTTCAGAGTGAGTGGTCTCCCTTTCAGTGCTGCCTGCCGACCCACTGTCCTGGGCTGTGTGAAGGGTGGGAGGTTGCCTTTCTTGTTACTGATTTTTTAAATTGTGAAGGTGCATATTTAAATTCTGAAGGTGCAGATGTAGAAAGTTGTCATTTGCTGGCCCTTGACTGTTTTGACCATCTGTTTCAAATTTAAAATTATAAGAATTTGGGGGGAAAATCAAATGTTATTTGCAATGTCTGCTGACACCTTTTCGGAAACCTTTGAAACTCAAGCAAAAACAATACATTTCCATCTTTTTCTTTTCTTTTTTTTTTTTTACTTTTAATAAATAGTGTCTCTGTATATGTAGATAGATATACTTAATGAACTAATCATTTAGCAGGGTTTTTAGGTTTTACACTGCATTCATCAAAAACAGCTCTTTCCAGATTGATAGGATGCAAATGAGGTAAGAATTAAGGCAAACCCAAAAGGCATGCAAACATAGTACATTGATACTTACTGGTGATACAAGCTCTTGTGTGTGGACAGATGGGTGCAGAGCAGCGGTGTGGGCCTGCCCAGTACTACTGTACAGATAGTGACACAACTCAGGATTAAGTTACATCACCAAGGGCTCAGTGCTGCTGTTACTTAGTCACTTGGAGGTACAGCATTAGCGAAACAGGTACAGAAATCAGGTAAGTTTGTAGCACATTTCTGCCAGGCTTCAGAGGATTATTTTTCATGAAATGATATTGCACATCACATTGTGGCAGGTTTTGTATAATATATACTTTTAAAATTCATTAGCAAATGACATTCTCATGCACACAGTGTTTCAAACACAAGAAGCAAGTCCATTTGTAGGTAGTCCAAGCAGTGTGTGTGGGTGTGGGTGCGGGTGGGTGTGCGCGAGTGGGGGCGCAGCTGCAGGGGAACGTTGAGACTTGTGCAGTCCGTACTGCTGGTATCGGCTCATTTCTGAATGTCGCACTGCAGGAGTAATACGATGGAAGGGTCGCTCTTTGCAGCTTCTTTGAACTCATCCAGTGTAATCTGGTCATCTTTGTTCTTATCCATCTTGCTGAAAATCTTGTCCACTCGCTGCTCGGGCGTGAGGCCATCCTCGTTCATTTTCATCATGATCACGGTGCCCACCATTTTGTAGATGGCCTTGAGGGAAAGGACATTGAAGATGGTGTTAACTGGAAACCTAAGAGGGCAGGACAATGCTGCCACCTCCCCTCCCTTGATGACCCTACTTGTCCTGCAGAAGCAGCCTCACTTTCCCCAAGGACGTTCCTTTCCTATGCTCCAAGCTCCCATCACAACCCAGTCCACCTTTGCCAACCGCACACCTCTCATACTCCGTTAATGCTTTGTCTTCCGCATCAGCAAGAACGTCTCAAGAAGCTAGGAATTGTGTTTCACTTTTGTAACTTCAGGGCTTGGCACAATGCCTGGTATAGTAGGTATTCAATAATATTGATTGGATTCTTAAATCTGTTTAATTCATTTGAGCTTATTAGCATTAGGAGGATTGAGTAAAGTGTTGGTGAAAGATGTAGTTATAGAGAAGCATGCAAGAAGACAATAAAGTTGACACATAATAAGGGATTTAAAATTAATTCAAAGGACTCGAGTCCTTTTCAGTGAGAAATGATCCATTCAAAGGTGTGTGAGTCTGGCCACTTAGAAGTATTTTGGGTGGTTCTGAGTGTTCAGACTGAGGCAGTGTACAGAAGTGGTGGCTCAGTGGTGAGATGGAGAATCCTGGACTGGGACAGGTCCAGGTGACATTCACCAACATCGGCCTTGGGATGCAGCAACAAAACGTGATTCTAACTGATACGGAGTTTACAGGGTGTTCGACAGTCAAGCCAGGTGTACCATTTAAACTGACCTCCAGAAGATCGGTTCAGGACGAGTGTGTGGGTTAGAGACAGTAAATGGAAGAACAGTGAGAAGATCCTAACTCTCTAGGTCATATTAGAATTATTCACCCCACAACTAATTCTCAATAAGAACATTTCCTCGGTGAAAGTAATTTCTTAGAAAAGTGCCTTCCAAAGATGGAGGTCCACGTGCACAAATACGTGTGTGAGAATGTTCACAGCAACATTAGCAATGGCCCTCAGTGCTCACCCACTGCTAATAGGTGGAATATGATGTGTCTACACAGTGGGTGGCATGCTAGCAGTAACAAGGATGCCACGCTGACTAGGACCTTGGTAAACCTCAGGGGAAGGAGATGTTGCCACTGCCAGACAGGAAGGTGATGCTTGTGTGATTCTGCTCTTGTGGCATGTCCAGAAAGCCAGGTCCGCAGAGACAAAACGGAGGAGTGGCAGCCTGAGTCTGCCCAGCACGGTGTGTGGGCCTGAGGGATCTGTGAATGAGGGGAAGGCAGGCACTTCGTAGTGCCCTAGGTGTAAAGAGGCAAATGGGCCATCTGTGTGTAAGCCACCCTTCCCGCTTTGTCCTTTAAAAAGGTGAAATCTAAAGGCTCTGCCTTCAGTAAGGGGTAGGAAGAGAGCCAGCAACACAACACACTACGAACAAAGTCAAGGCAATGAGAAAGGCAGTAAGAGATGTAAACACCAGAGATCAGACCTGAGCCTCAGCCGGCAGATTGGACTTGAGGTTGCACACCAGCCCCCAGAGGTGCTTACAGCTCTTCCTCCGTCTCCCACTGACAGCACCCCTCTCTCCACACCTGCCTTACTCTGCTCTCTTCCCTTCTCTGACCAACTCCACTGATACTACTGACTTGCTCCCCAATGCCCTCCAAATTGTCAAACCTAGCTGTAAACCACTGCTGATTTTACTCCATCAAGAAGAGCATTTGGCATGGTGGCTCGTTGCTTCCCCCTTAAACACTTTCTGCAGTGCCATTCAGTTCTCCAGACTCTCTTTCCGGAACCCTCTTTTCCACTTGTGTCTCTTGTGGGGTTACCTTATATGGCTTTGTTCACTGAAACACCTAAGTAAGTCCACCACACACAGAGCTGGCTCCTATCAGCTAATACCTGAGATAATGCACGAGACCCTGGGGTGGTCACGCGCTGCTGGCAGGAAAAGTGAAGAAAGCCTATTCCTGACTGCATGCCGACCAGTAAGGACAGGATAAGAAGCAGGGTAAGAGTACAGGATGGGTGAGGGAAGGGCTAGGGGTCAGCGACTGTGTCACGGGGCAGGCTGGGGAGGAGCTTCCAGCTCTGAGGTGGAGGAGGAGGGAGAGCAGTGTGGACTCAGAGGGTTTGGCTCCTCGGGTACTGACTGTTGTTCCTGCCTCATCACTAGCTTTCGTCTGGGGATCCGCCCTCCCCAAACCTCTGCCTGTGGGGTCTGGAGTGGGCCAAGCCCTGCTGCAGGACAGAACACTGGGCTCCTGGCAGCAGTAGGTGGCGCAGTCCTGTCACACAGTCCTAGACTGCCGAGTGCCTGCAGGATCCAGTGCAGCTCTGGTTCCAGGAACCCAGCAGGGAGCAGGATCTTCCTCAAAGAGTGCACATGCTGTCACCCAGATAAGTGGGGCAGTGATCCATGTGCAGGGGAAAGCCTTCTCAGCCAGGCATCTGAGGGCACAGCTGGGTAGGGGCAGGAAGGAAGGCCTTGCCAGGAGGTAGGGCTCCAGGGAGCCCAGGGAGGCCCAGGCCAACCAAGCGTGATGGAAAATCCAGCAGGCCAGTATGGCAGAGGGATGGGGGTCAGACCAGGAGCTGCAGGCAGAGGAACCCCAGATGCTTGCTGATACAGCTGGACAAGGGTGATGGGAACCCAGAGAAGCCCTGGAGCCATGCAGTAAGGAAGAGACCGCCCTGCCCGGCAGAGCAGAGTTAGACCAGGGACCCAGAAGCCGACCCAGTGAGGTCCTTAGTCCCCAAGTCTTTAGCCTGTGGAAGCCTTGGGGCAAGTGGGAGGCTGGTTAAAACACACATTACCACCCACAGGAAGCAGGTGCCAGGACAGGTGGGGAGACCAAGGCCCCTGGGGAGTAGGCGGCCTCCTCACCTCAATGATCTCTAGCATCTCCACCCGGGTGATCTTGCCATCGCCGTCCAGGTCGTACATGTTGAAGGCCCAGTTGAGCTTCTGCTCAAAGCTGCCCCTGGAGGTGATGGACAGGGCACAGATGAACTCTCGGAAGTCGATGGTGCCATCGCCATTCTTGTCAAAAGTGCGGAAGGCGTGCTGTGCGAACTTGGAGGCATCTCCATAGGGGAAGAACTGTGGGACAGAGCAGAGTGAGAGGTGGCACAGGTGAGGGCTGGCAGTGGCCCTGGCCCCTGGCCCCCTTGCCAGCCAGCACCCTCACACACAGGCCAGGCAGGTGCTGGGGTCCTGGGGTAGGGCAGTCTCTGAGGGTCTGGGTGGATAAGGGGCTATGGACTAGGGTTCTGTCTGGGCCCTGTCCCTTCCCCTCTGGTTCCAATTCCCTGCTTTGCTCTGAATTAAGCAGCTTTGTTCCCCCAAACCCTTCTACCATGACATTCTCACCTTGCAGTCTCCTGACCATGGACTGAATTTCCTGAACCATTAGCCAAATCCAATCTCTCCTCCTTGTGCAGTCTCCTACTGAAAGCTGATGCAGGTACCAGCTTTACTCTGGGCGAGCTGGTGACCTGTGGCTTGGGGGTTAGTGGGGTCTGCATTCAGTCGATAAGTACCACACTACTGCCTCGTGCCTGGTTTGCAGCTCCTCTGTCCATTTCCCCAAGGACAGGTAGCAGGCCACAGCACACGGCACCAACTTTTAACTCCTCTGGGTGTGGAGTCACCATCTCCAGGGGCCAGGAGGCCACCTAGATTCTGTTCCTTCTCCCACCCTCTCCCAGCCCAGCCGACACTCATCCCTTGCCCAAGTTCTGCTTCTGACTTCTTTTTACAAGGACTTTTCTCTTATAGAACAGACATTTAAAACTCATTAAAAATAGAACATGACTGAGCTTATTTTCCAGAGACATAAAGAGACTTCCTCACAGAGCCAGCAGTCATCAGGGTGTGTAGGCGGCAGAGTGGACCCAGGAAGAGATAATGGCAGATACTGTGGGGAGGTGAGATCTTGGGGCCAGGCCCTGTGGCCTTGGACAAGATCTAGGCCTGGTCCAGGAGCAAGTAGTTCTGGACACTAGCGAGCAGATGACCCTCAAAGCCACCCAGACAAAACAAACAAATTGAGTGCTGCTCACAGTGGAGCAAGTGTGCATGCATTTCAGGAGGGGTAACAGGCACCTCTCCCACTCCAAGAAGCTCAGTGGAAGGGAAAGTTCCCCCCAGAAGTAAAATGCACCCTTCCACAGGAGGGCATGAGGCATCAGGCCCAGGGAGCAGGACTTTGCAAAGTCCTGTCACTGCAGGACTTTGAGGTCCGGCCCAGGTCCTAGCACTGGGCAGTGGATCACCCCAATACCTAATGGCCCAAAACAGCAGTGTGATTTTATTTTCTCAGAAAATAAACACTAGAGAGCCCCATCTCTCTGTGGCACTGACAGCACGGCTGTCCCGGAGGTTTCCACCCCCAGTGCATCCATCTCAGCAGCCCCAGATGTCAGTTCTCAGGATCCTTACCAGACATGAGTCCCTGCCTCACATGGTGGGGACACCGGGATGCACACCTCAAAGCCCCCATGCTCTGGGCCCCTGCAGTCTGTGTGGGAACTGTACTGGATACTTGCTGTGGTCTTATTGCCTGTAAGAGCTGGTGCACCGGGGAAGGCAAAGCCTTACTAAAGCTCAGAAGATGAGGGTGCAGGGTGGCCAGGGAGGGGCTCTGGAAGGAGAAGGTTTATCCAGGGGCCAGGGCCAGAGGACAAGCTGCAGGTGAGAGTGTGGAGTTGAATGATTTTGACTTGAAAAATTCTAATTAGGCAGATTTGCTCTTCCTGGGCCCTGTGGATGAGGGTCCTTATCCTTTCTAGGTGGGTGTTCTTTGTGATGTGCCCACTGGCCACATGGGCAGGGCTCCAGGAGGAGCTGGCACCCGAGAGCTGACGCTAGAGTAGTGAACAGGCCCCAGGCAGACTCCCAAGTCTGCACCAGGCTTGCGGTAGGCAAGGATGCAAGGCTCGGGCATTTTCCTTCCTGCAGGTTTCTGGCAATGGAATGAATGCATCCACTTTCTTCTTACAACATGCTCTTAAGTTAAGGGCTATTTGACAGCTTTATCTAAAAATAGCCGGGCACCTTAAGTCAGCGTATAAAAAATTAATTTCAGCTTGAAGATCCTTGAGAGAAAAATCAATCACAAACTCTGAGCTATGGAAGTTGCGGGTGACTTGCAGATGTTTTTAACTTCCACAGAGTGCGTGTTTACCTGGAGGGGCCTGACCCCGAACGCCTGCCCTGTCATCGCCTTAATATTTTAAGTCATCCAGTGCCCCCTCATGGAAGAAAGCAGCCCAGATCTGGACGTATCACCATGGAAAAATGAAACCACTTTGTCTCAGTCTCTAGGAAGAAATCAGGACCTTAAAACTCTTATTCATTTTGCTTGGAAGACAACAGGGCCTGGAAGCATAAGTGTTTTTCATAAACTTTTGGTGAAATTTTGTTTTGCTTTTAAAACTCAATATGTTTCTCCAACTCCTGTATTAAAGGCTGATGTGGAAGTAATGTCTGGCTGTAGTGACAGCTATAACGTCCTGGAAGGATGTTCAGGTTGAACAGTCGTAAACCCGTGCACATGAAATACAAGCAGGCTGTGGCGTGACCTTCCCAGAGGACCTGACATCATGAACTGCATCCTGTGGCGATTGGGCTCCCGGCTGTCTGCGGCAGAGGAGAATGGGGACACAGATCTGTCTGGTCACTTCCGCTGAACCTCAACCAAGTGTTCGCTGAGGAAATAAACCCACACCCACGGTGGATGATCATTATATAACTCTTGGTCTCCATGGCCTCTAAACCAGCACTTCTCCGCTGTATTTATCGCCACCTTCTGGCAGCATCCTGCACTGCAGGGAAATTACTAAAGTGCTGGGAGATAATTTTTTAGAGAACTCATCTATTGTTCACCTCAGCACACATTTATTGAACAGCTACTATGCCAGGCACTGTGGTAAGTGTTGGCAGTAAAAATAGAAATCATAGAGCAATAGGAACAGTGATGGAAATAATCAAACCACCACAGGAATCTGTGTAAAATTCCCCTATCATAAATTCTGCACGTAGACCCACAAGCAAAAAGAGTGCAGATGATATTACGAGTTTGCAACTTAAACTTCACATATGCCCCAGCCCCACCCTCACATGCAGATTGCTGACATCACAGCTGAGTGTCGCACTGTGAAATTGTCATGGGCACACGAATCTGCACTGCTTCCAACCACACTCCATACTCCTATGTCCGAATGCAGCCACTGACCAGCAGACAGGGGCAGTAGACGCCAGGCAGAACCCCTGCTCTTTCTGCCTCTGGCAGGCAGGGGCTTCTTTGCAGCTCAATCGCAGGAGCTTCTCCTGTAGAGGTGGAGCCCTTGCGCCTGTCTTTACAGCAGCCCCTGATGTTTCCCAAGCGGTGAGGCATAGACACCAACTTGGCCTCTCTTCCACCAGGGCTAAGCAGTCTGGCACTGAGGCTGTAGTGCCAGAAAAGGTGTTGGTCTCCAAACACTGGGTTTCCACCCCTGAGGCCACCTGAGTCCTCTGGGGGTACTAATTCTCAGGGAGCAAGGCAGCGTCCTGGAGAATCTCTCCTCCCTCCAATATCCCTGGCGTCCTGAAAGCCTCATGTGCTGGGGATGAAACTCAGCCCATCCTGTGGGTTTGAGGGGTTCACCCTCGGCATGGCTGTGAGCTCACACGGAGGTCAGTCTCCCTCCATGCCCTGCACCAGGCCAGAATGAGAGTCCGTCGATGGGACCAGTGGAGGAAGCTCCTTGGGCTGCCTGCCCCTCTTGGAGGCTCCTGCGTCCAGTGCCTGCAGGACACGGCAGGGTTTCAGATGCTCTTGTACGGCCCGCTCTGCTTTCTTTTCTTCTTCAATGTGTTGAGACCCATGAGTACAGCACAGCCCCTTTCCCAAGGTGGGCCTCCACGTGGTCCTCCTGGGCCAGGCTCCCCTGGCAGCCAGGTGGTGACTGCATGAGTGTCACTCAGTGAGCTGCCTGCATGGGTCCTCTTTGTGTGCAACCTTAGTGGAGCTTCCCCAGCTCAGGTCTTGCTGGAGGCATCATCTGGGGTTAAACCTGAGCATGAGGGCAACTACGAGAGACCAGGAGTGTGCAAACCTCTGGTGCCTGCGTCCCAGCCCCAGCTCTCACAGCCTTGCTGCTTGCCCACTGCAGCTTTCCTGTCTTGCACACAGGCCCTGGACATTCTTTCTCTCCCTGGGCCTACTGTGCCTCCTGGGCTCCTGGAAGGGTCCCTGGCTCTCACACCTGGGAGTCTACTCTCTGCTTTCAGTTCACTGGGCTTGCTTACCTCCCGGGGAAGTCCCGGCAGCCAGGGCTCTCCAGATGGTCCCTCCCCATGCTTGCCTGGAGCCAGCGCCCTCTGCCTTGGGGTGGCCTCTGCAGTAGCCCAGGAAGCAGATGCAGGGTCTCAGTACACTGTGCTGTGTGTCCTGCAGGCTGAGTACTGGATGTTAGCGTCCAGCTCTTGGTGCCCATGAGTCCTGCCCCAGAAAGGGACAGATGCCCCAAGGGCCTTGCAGGTCCTTGGACATGATGTGTACATTGGCCCCTCACTTCTGCTTCGAGGCTTCTGTCTGGCTGCTGCGGCTATCAGAAGTGTTCATTTTCTGCCTGCTGCCCAGTCAGTCATTCATTCATTCTCTGGGCTGTAGTTCAGTCCTCATTTTCTCAAGAAATCCTTTTTGGAGCCGAGGTCAGACCTGTCCCCCCTCAGCACTGCGACAGTGGAGAAGGTGCCAGATCCTTGGACTGCAACTCCACCCAGCTTCCCTGGAGGCAGCAGTTGGACTTCACTGCAGCAGGCACTCAGGAAAAGTCCACCGAAGACGTGACTCGGCATGGCAGTTCTGCTTCCTGCCAGCAGAGCAGTGCTAAGGGGCCAGCAGGATGGGAGACACTTGAGGCCTCCCTAACGAACCAGGCTAACCACTGAAGGCTCCTGCGCGCTCCTCACTACATTAGCTCGTGATTCACGGGAGAGCACTGGCGTGGGGACCTGCGGCTGGGGAAGGAGAGAAGGCACCTCTTACCTGGAAGCGTGAGCCCCAGGAAGGCTCCCAGCTGCGCATTCATTCAACAGAGGTTGGCGGAATCCCTCGTGCCAGGCTGCTATGGGTGCAGGGGAGGTCCGGAGGGAGGGACCCGGCCCACTCTGTGTGCACGCAGAGAGCTAAGGCCGACTGACCAAGCTCTTTCACAGCGCTCCCCTGAGGAGCTGCAGGTTCCCTCAGCCAGCCCCACCAGGCTGTCCCCTGGTCCTACACAGCTCCCCATGTGACAGCTTCCATTTCTGCGATCAACCAGCTCTTTAGCACTGCGGCATCATTACTGCAAGGCAACAAGTGCTAGCCCTGGTCAGACCTACCGCTTCACAAGGAAGTTGGGCTTGAAGAGCGTTCTAGAGAACTTGCAGGTAAGCCATTCTAGTCTGTCCTCCATGAGGCATCTTGGCGTGCGCTTACGGTACCAGCCCCAAGAAGGCACCAACCCAAAGCTCGCTAGCTCTTTTAAAAATAACAAGACATGGGAAACAGATGTCCAGACTCTTCGGTCACCTCTAGCTTTCCTTCCCTCGAGAGTTCTCACCATGGGAAGGCCACATCATCTTGATGAAAAGCGAAGTGTCAGGCTTTGCCCACTACTGTGAGAGCTGGCCCACTCTGTGTGCTTTACAGATGCTGACTGTCCTAGAGGATTACAAGTGCTCAGCTGAGTGACAGGGTGTCTGGCTGCCACTAAGGTGAAGCCACATTGGGACTCCATTTTCCTGCATGTAGAATAAACTTCAAAATACTGTTTAGTAATAATGTTTTATTTAGTGTTTTCTGATTCTGGAAGTAAACAAAATTATTTTTAGAGATGAAGTAAGAGAACAATGAATTTGGCAAATGGATGGTAGCTTGTTTTTGGATCTGTCACTCCTAAAACTCCTACTACTGCCTTGAGCACTATGCCCTCATTGTGGGTCAGACTTCAAAGGTGAAGATTTGTGTACCGTCTCACCAGCTCATGTCTCATTCTGATGTCTAGGTCTATGTTTATATGTATAGCTATGTCTCTGCCACATCTCTATGTCTGTGTCTCTCTGTCTCTGTCAGCTCTATCTCTGTCTCTGTCCCTATCTCCATCTACCTCTGTCTATCTCATCTCTACTGGAAGGGTTGCAGACCCTAAAGAGTACTCATTAGTTACAAAAATTTAAAATCAAATTCACATCTCATGGCAGCTGGGTTACTGGTATCTTGGTTTAGGGCAGGGGATTCCTTCTGTCCTCCTTTCCTCTTTCATCCTGAACATTGGCTTGTTCCCATTTGTTACCCAAGCAGGAGGTCAAGAATAAATCACACTCTAGAAGCTGTCACAAGTTTCCGTGGAGAGCCAATCTGTTGGACCAGAGAGAAGACTGTTTCACTGATTTGAAACCAGATGAGGGCAAAGTTCTTCCCAGGGCCAGCAGCTGTGGGAAAGCTACGATGCTCCTGCCTCTCTGATTGCTTCTTTCAAGGGGGCAGACAGCAGGTCTCACAATTAGTTCTGAAACTTTTTTTTACATGTCCCTGTCCCTCCAGAATAAAGTGGTCTATCCCAGATCAATTCCCGTTTCATCCCATACCCAGTTCATTTCACAGCATCCTGCTAACAGAGATGAGAAGGTTTAGCCTGGCTGCATCTCAAGCAGAACCGTGCTAGAATGGCCCAGGCCACTGGGTCCAGGATCCTGGGGAGACAGAGCTGCTATTACAGAGCTCTGCAGCAGCACTGGCCAACATTTGGCTGTGGAGCTGAATGCGTGTGGGAAATGAGCATGCTCAGCCAAACCAGGGAAGGTACCTGCACTTCCTGAAGCAGAAGTTCTCCTGCTGGTAACATCTTCCCACTGCTTGCAAATTATGTGTGCAAATTATGCGAACCCCATGCAGTTCCATCTCTGCCACCAGAGATGTGTGACAAGGTCTGGCTACCCAAGCCCAAATAAAGCATATCACGTGGAGATATCAGGTTGCCCTGTCACGGTGGAGGATGTGGACTCCAGGGGCCAAAGAGTCTGGGTCAGATTATTGACTCTGTGGTTAACTGAGTGTCTGCCCTTGGCTAAGAAGTGTTGAGCTTTTCCAGCTTAGCTTCTGGGCCTGGGGGAGGAGAACTGGCTGCCAGGCTCTCTGGGGTTGAGTGTAGAAGACACTGGATCAAATCAGAGCACTTGGGGTTGGGTTCTGCTTTCTCCATGGAGAAAAGCCAGACAATGAGGAGCAGAGGCTTCATCTCCAGACCTGGTAGACATGTGTGACATTAGGGAGGTGTGAGCTCAGTGCTCAGCTCTAGTAGGTGCTTAGCAAACAAACATGCTCCTGCTGGGTCAGGAAAGGGTGTACTTGGGGTCTGTGCCAAGAATTGTTCTTTTATGGAAAAAACACACACCATCCTGAGGTCTGTTGCTAATCACTATCTCTGTGTGCCCACAATGCCCAGGCACTGCCCAGGTGCTGATGGGGATACAGGAGAGCATAAGCTTTGGCCTAGGATCTGGATGTGGTTAGGGAGGCAGACGCAGAGATGCATGTGCATTTCAGCCAAGTGTGTGCATGAGCTTCCTCAGGTGAGATGCATATGACGTGTCCTGGTTCAGCTACACCTCCTATCACTACCTTCAAGCCATGTAGACCAACCCAGGTCAGCAAAACCAGTAATCCAGACAAGGGAGGGAATCTTGCAGCAGGAGAAATGAGGGGATGAGGGAAAGGCTTGCTTCTCTCCCACAGAGCAGCTGGGACTGTTCCTCTCTCCTGTCTCCTTGGCAGGACGGGAAGCCGAGACCTGCCCAGCAGATCACCCAAACTCCCAGCTCTCTACTTTCGGATCTTGCTGGATTCAGAGACCAATTCCAGAAGATAGTCTTGTTTGTGGCAACATAGAATCCTGGGCCTCTGGGGCACTGGAACTTGTCTAGGAGAGGCCAACAGATGTAACCATGAGAGCTGGTGGGCACCCAGGGCAGGAACACAAACCTGCACAGAGGGCGGCCGGGATAGAGGTCAGAGACCCCTCACCCCTATCCCTCAGGAGGCTGAGTGACCTTCAGGCAGCTTGCTCTGGGGACAGCAGCTTGCTCCTAAACCACAGGTTCTTCTCTCCTTCCCTGGGCAGCAACTCTGGCAAATGGGATCTTACTCCTGACTTGTGGTCCAGAAGGGCTCTGGAGTGTCTCAGGTGTACTTCCAGGTGGGTGCTACCCTGGCTCCTGGACAAAAGCTGCTGCTGACATCAGCACCAGGTGTGCGGCTTTCTCTGCATTCTTGCGTGTCTTGCAGGGTGTAGGTCAAGGAACCCGGCTCCTAAGGCACCACCCACTGGCTGTGTGACTTGGAGGAGGAACTTCACAAGCTGCTGCTTCTCCTTGTGCAAAAGAGGGAGTTGGCACTCTCAGTTCTAGGGGCTCTACCCATTCCTATGGGTCCAAAGCGGCACCATTGTCAACATTGTATTGGACAAAAAGCACTGATTTAGTTAGGCTTTTTAACACTATGGTCTGTCAGGTGCTGCTTATGCATATTACCAGTACTTAATCATGAGGTCCCATGGGACAGGCTTCTCTGCTATCCCCATTCCCTGGATGTGTAAACTGAGGCACCAGGCTAGTATGCAAGCTACCTGTGATCACCTGTGCAGTGATTGGCAGACTCTGAACTCAGGCAAGTCTGTCCCTGGAGGTCTAGACAGTTCATGCTGCTGCCTCACAAATAAAGGGAGCTAGACACAAAACTGCAGTGAACTCCTCTATCTATTGGGCGGGACAGAGGCTGCCAAGAAACCAGGGCAGGGGCAGGGGCTCAGCAGTTCTTCCAAAGCTCAGAAGCATCTGGGGATTATGGGCTGTGGCAGAGAAAGGTCTTGATTTAAGTGCTCTGTGTGATCCAGGGTATGAGGAGGGAAATCCTGGCTGGGAAAGAACTGCGTCAGCTTCAGGACTCACCAAGGTCATTCTGCCTGTGCTTGGGAGTTTTTCTATTAGAGGCCAGGCCTGACCTGTCCCTGCTCTCGCCAGCATGGCTGGAGCTGGGCTGTCACCCCTTTGTGTGCAGGCGATCCCCTGGGGTCTTATGCAGAGCTGTTTCTCACTTAGCAGGTTGGGGAGGACGATCCAGGTTCTGCCTGTGTCACATACCGTCCTGTGATGCAGCAGAACTACCTCCTCTGACCACGCTCCAAGGAGCAGACACCTGGCCTCCAGGCATGGGACTGAAGGAGAAAGCCTGGGCACACTGCAAAAGCCAGCAGAGGTCCTGGAAGGGTCTGATGAAGGTGGCTGGAGGCAGGCAGTACCCAAAGGCGCAGGGCACTGGAGTCAGCTACAGGAGTGGCTGCGACTGCAGTCCTACTCCGGGAGCTGTGTAGCTCTCAGTGGGGCGGGGGTGGCAGTGGTGGTGGCTGGAGCTGGCGGCCAGGCTGGGCTGAGAAGCCTCCTCCTCCACCCCTTGTGTATGCCTCAGAGGCCAGACAGGAAAACTGTCCTGCAGTTCCACATTTATCCTCTACTTCTGCAGAGAAAGTGGAGAGCAGCCCAGGCTCATGAATAAGGATTCTCCACCAGGCTCATGAATAAGGATTCTCTCCAGGACCACAAAAGCAAAGCAAAACAACATAGGAAAAAGTTTCTGATGTCGAACGCACCCCAAATTCAAGGCCTATCACAAATGCCTCTGAGAGCTGCTCTATCCTAAAGATGATATTTCAAGGCACAAATTTGAGTCTCACAAGTAATTTGAAGACTTCTAATGTATTAAGAAAGTGAAATATACAAATGCAATTAACTCTACTAATGTATTTGGCTTAATCCACTGTATTCAAAACAGTGCAGGAGCACTATTTCAACGTGGAATCAACACCGTGTTATTAATGAAGTCCGGCTGCGGGTCCTACTGACAGGGCATCTCATTTCCTCCTGCCACACCCAAGTGCTCAACGAGCCCTACAGCTCTTGCTGGTGCTAACAATGCCACCTTCTAGAAACCATAGACTAGTAGAGCACCAAGGAACTCAAGGCACACGCTGGCCCTTCTGGCAGCAGCTTGCAGGGTTCCCATGGGAGTCGAGGGCTGTGAGGCTTGGGAACAGCCCACAGGCCCAGACCCATCTCTTCCTGTCTGTGGCCAGTGAGTCTCCTGGTGGAGGTCGGGCCTCGTGCTGATATGCAGAGCTGGGTGGCATCCAGGGCGCCTTCCAAGGCCAGGTGCCCGATGACACCTTCCATTTCCACAGGTCAGTGGCTCTTTTCGCTCTCAGGGACAGTCCACCCGTGCACGCTGGGAGATCATGCTGGCGACCTTAGGGAGACACGATCCTCTCCAGTGTCACTCGCAATCTAAGGGACAGTAGCAGAGGCAGGGTGTTTTGGGCACCTTGCATGACCTCGGAGCCTCAGTTTCTGCGGGGATGAAAAGGCCAATCCCACGGGCGCTGGCTCGCGGGAGCGTTGCATGCAAAGCAAATCTGCGGAGAAGCTGGGCTCACAGCATGAGTCCCTGCCCCACCCCACCCCACGTGTGCCACCTCTGCCCAGGGGGTCGCCACCCCAGAAGGCTCGATCTCCACATGTCAGACATCGTTTTAAGTCCTTTCTCCTGTTTTAATTTTTATAACAGAATAGCATGGTAGGGCTCCAGGATAGCTCAGCTGAGACCAAGGCTTGTAGCGTATGTGGGCCCAGTGCAGGGGACGCAGGTTCGCACCCTCTGTTCCCAAATGTGAGCCCTGAAACCGGGAAGGGATCTTCTGGGGTGGCCTGAACCATCGGGTCTTACCACAGAGGATCGCAGCTGCGGATGCAGTTTTCCACTTGGCCTGCTTCTGTGGTCAGCGTCCCCAGGGTCCCCGGCCCCACGGTTTTCGCGAGGCCCCACGCTAGCTGGGCTGCTCGGCCCTCGGTCCTTGGTGCTGCGCCCTCGTGGGCCCTGCGCTGCAGCCCGAGGCCTCTGGGTCTCCTCTCTGTGGACACCGTTGCTAGGCAGCTGGAGCCCGCGAGACGCGTGGAAGGAAGGCGACCCTTGTGGGGCCGAAAACTCCGAACCCGGGTGAGCCCGGAGCCGCGTGTCCCCCATGCAGACACGCGGGAGAGACGGGCATGCGCGGTGCAGCGCTGCGGGGCCGCGGCTCCGGAGCTCCGCGCCCGCTCTGCCCGAGCTCTTCGCCCAGCCGATCCCCGGGGAGCAGCGGGCGCCCCTCCCGGGGGTCCCTGGGCTCTGGCTGCTCTCCGGCCAGGCCGCGTCGCACCCTGCGTGCTCTTCCCCAGAGGAGGCCCGAGGAGCCCTCCGGGAGGCAGCTGATGAGGAGAGCCGCAGGCCTGTTCCCCTGGTTCCGGGCACCCTGCGGCCCCGCCGCGTGCGCAGCACAAGCGCTCACAATTATTTAGGATTCCAAGACGCCTTGGAAGCATCACCGCGTGCGGGCCTCGCCTCGGGCTTCCGGCCTGGTCCACGGAACCAGCGCCCAGCGGTGCCTGCTCGTGTCCTGGCACAGCGTCCCGGGCCTGGTACAGCTCCAGCACATGCAGACTTCTCTGATTTCTCTCTAGGAGCTGGAGTGCCGGCCCTCGGCTGCCGTAGTCACTGTCCTGTCACTGGGACACAGTGTCTGTCACCTGGCACTTACCAGCGGAGAGTTTTACTTCGGGTGCACAGCATGGAAAGTACTGTCGGGTCTGGGGCTTAGTCACAGGCAGCTGGGGAGGGCTGGGCGCAGAGAAGCTGCTCTCCTTATGGGGTTCAAGGCAGCCCAGAAGACGGACAAACGCTTCCAGGTCCCATCCCCGGGACCAGACTCCACCTCCTGACAGCAAGTCAGCTCTGTCCCTTCCCAAGTGTCCCATCTAGCACCACGTCCCTTGGGAATTTTCTGTGCCTAAACTGTCACACCCCCTTGCCTTCCCATATCCTAGGACCAAAGCCGCACTGCTGGCCCAGAGGCACAAGGCCCTCTGGGCTTGGACCCAGTAAACCTCGCTGGCTTCTTTCTCTCCGGTGTCGCAGGCACTCCAGCCTGTAATGGGTTGGAGTCCAGTCCTCTATCATTGGGTGTCTCCTTTGAGAGGCCACAGCAGCCATGGTGCCAATGCCAAGGTGTTCACACACCTCCCCTGGCTCTGCCTGACACACCGGAGGGGTCCTGGAGCATCCCCAGGCCCAGGGCACAGAGGCTGCCCATGGACATTTCCTAGCTGATGACCACATGGAGGAGGCATCCTCCAGTCATACAGTTCACTTCCTACTCTTACTAGTAATTAAAGAAGTGGTATCTTGAAATACTGATTACTGCATTTTGTGTTCATAATTCCTCTCCAAAGGGTGGTCTATTCAGTGGATGACTGAAGGAAATTCATTGTTTGTTTTTAAAAAAGCACTTTAGACTTAGTGCACTGGGAAACCAAGCAACCCACTTGCCTCCCTGGTAAACAGCCATGAGCTTACCATCTTACGGGTTGAGAATCAAACACCCCCCCGCCCTCCGTTAGCAAATGGGAGCCAGAGGTCTGAGCATCTCTTGTGAGGTTGACCATATGCAATATAGAAAATAAGGGGGATTTCCTTCTACCAGTCTCTTTGAAGGCAAATATTGTTATCACTGTTTTGCTTTGTTCTGATTAATGGTATTACTCTATTCAATATTCTGTTTTGATAAGTTCTATAATGTTCTGTATTTGGTTTGATTTTGCTATACCTGATTGAAAGAACAACTATTGTGAAGATAACGAGATATACTATGGTACCTATTACTGTTATCCCGGTAACCTGCTGTGAAGTTCTGTACTAATTTCACTGCACTGTCTCAATTGGCTTTGTTCTGTCTTGTTCTATCATATTTCACTACCTTCAATATAATAAAAAAAATTAAAAAAAAAACAAGTAACCAATAGGGCCAGGATTTAGCTCAGCAGCCACAAGCACCTGCCTGGCAAGCACAAGGTTGTGAGTTCAATCCCTGGTACCAAAAAACAAAACAAAACACCACCAAAAAACAACACTAGCCAATCTAGAATTCTTTGAAGCCTTTAAAAGCATCACCTACTTTCTTGGCCCTGAAATTCCCACCACGCTATTTCCTGGAACCCTCTTCCTTGCTTTGTATTACTCATCCTGCATTTCTCATCTCACACATCACTCCTTTCCCTGTGCACTAACCCCCAGGCCATTCCCTGACTAAATGCTGTCATACAATCTTAAGTCTAAATATGTACTTTTCAAAAATCTGAAGAAAAAAGGCCAAATAACATCTAAAGAATTCAACTTTAATCTCTATGCGGTAGGATTCTGTCTCAAAAGAACACGCTGGAAGTTGCTTGCACTGACTCAGCAAGTGCCCTCCATGTGTTGCCCAAGCTTCCTGTGTAGGGACAAGCCAGGGCACGCCCTATGCTCGAAGCAGCCCTACCTCCTTGCTGTTGTGACGAACACACCTCTAATGCCCTCCTGCATGCTGGGGCGCCTGTCCCCCCACTGTCTCACTTTCTTGTCACTGGGACATAGTACCCATCTGCCACTTACAGGTGTGCAGCTTCTCAAGTACACACACACACACACACACACACACACAATTTCTGATTAGATTTATTCATTTAGCTGGGCATGGTGGTGCTTGCCTGTGATAGTAGCACTTGGGAGGCTGAGGCAGGAGGATTGCTCTGAGTTTGAGGCCAGCCTAGGCTACATTGTGAGTTCAAGGGCAGCTTGAACTACATAGCAAGACCCTGTCTCAAAAAAAAAAAAAAAAAAAAAAAAAGAAAGAAAGAAAGCAAAAGTATTCATTTAGTAATATGTCATGAAAAGTTTTTGTGTCACTGGCTTTACATATATGCCCCTCTTTTTAGTGGTTTATTAATATTTCATTGTATGCACGTTCCATAATTTATTTAATGAAAAAAATTTTTTGAAGTGCTGGGGATGCAACTTAGAGCCTCACAAAACATGATGAGTGCTTTTCCACAAACTGTACTGGTAGCTCTCCTTAGCCTGACATAGCAGTTGAAAACACCATCACTGTAGCAGTAGCTTATCGAAGTCTGTTTTATAAAACTGGCCGGTTGTCTCTGGAGTGGACTGCTGCCGAAGGCTGTACGAATTGGGCTTTGCTCCTGGAGTAGTGGACCCTTGGCTTAGGGACACAGTTCCGGCGGGCTGGTTGTGACTCCGTTGTCAGTTGAAGGCTCTGCTCCTCTACACAGCCTTCGAAGTCTCTCCTGTGCACAGGCAGAGCTCCGTGTCCTCACAGGGACACTGGCCCAGGATTTCTCTGTTAAGCCCACACAGGAGAGAAAGCTGCAGCAATCCTTCCAGAACTCTTGAAGGGTTAAATCTGGATCAGACCATCTGGAAGCACAAGCACCCGGCATTTGGGTCATAACTCAAGACTAGTCAAAAGTTAAAACTAAAATTCTTCTCATCACCCAAGTGGTTCGCTGCCTGGTAGGCTGCAGCTTGGGGGCCACTGTGCTTCCAAAGCACCGGCCAGTGCCGACATCCCAGTTACACTGTATTTGTTAGCGTTTTCCCTGACCTCTCCTTCGAGAGAGGAAAAGTATTTTTTTGTATTTGTTTGCCTTCTAATGATGTTCAATGTTTCGTATTTTGGGGGCAAAATTATATCCAAAAAAAATTTTTTTTGGTACCAAAGTTTAGATTTTAAGTATTCAAACACATGAGGATTTTCTTAGATAATTTCTGGTTTTGGCATCTTGCTTTCAAGGGCCTTCTGTATCTTAAGATTCACAATTTCCCCCCCAAATTTCTTCTAATACTCCTTCTCTTCTTCCCTCTTTTTTACCTTTCAATGGTCACATTTATTTTGTGAATGTAATACGACCTAGACAGTGTGATAGACTTTAGTAAAGAGCTTGTTTTTTTTATTGACTCGTCACTTTACCCTTCATTTGCAGGCCTGTCTGAACTGGTTTTCCTCTTTCTTTAACCATTAACCTATTTCCCTTTCAACATCATCCTCTGTGTCATGAGTTTAAAGTGCACATTCTATGTGGAAGGTATCTCCTTACCCTTTCTTCTTTGGATTACTATGATCAAAAATATATTCTCCAAAACTACACAATAATTAGGTCACTTGGCAAAGCACCCCAAACCAAGCAAAACCCAGCGAGCTGCTGACCAGCATTGACAAAGGCTGACGGTGGCCACCAAATCCAGCAGCAAATCCACGTCTCCTGACTCGGAAGAGTGTGCACAGAGGAGGGATCTGGAAAAGTCCTGCCCAAGAGTGAGTAGAGAAATCACGATGGAGCAGAAGTTGGCCATGGCTGGTGAGACCTCTCCTGATGGATGGGAGCGGCTGCACCCTGTGGAGGCCCCCTTACAGTGCTCCGGGCTCCCTGGGCACTGGTGTTGCCCAGGTCCCAGGAAAGGCACCAAGGGGCCTGTGAGCCACTGAGGTATTGTAGCTTAGGCTGTGAGCTGGGATCCCAACCTGCGCTCCTCTGAGCCTTTCCACTCTGAGCACTGTAGGGCCTGAGCTGAGCCCTGAAAACCGAATCTGGGAGTGGTGGAGACAGAGATAGAAGCTGCCTTACTGATGGGATGAAGATCTGGGGGCCATGGGCTGGACTGGGAAGAGGGGCCAGGTGGGCCAAGGCTCAAGGACAGTGCTGACAGGGGATGGGGCAGACCCAGCCCTCTGAAAAGTGGCCTGTCCCTGAGCCCTGTGTTGGAGGTTGGCAGTCCCTGTACAGCAGGAGAGGGGGGAGAGAACAGGGCTAGGCTGGAGGCCCAGCGATGGTGGTGAGGTGGGGATGGGCTAGAGCATGGAGGGCAGGCCAAGGGCACCGTGTGGAAAGCTGGCAGCGGGGCAAGACCAGCGGGAAGCTGAGCAGGCCGGGCCCAGGCCAGCCTTGCCCTACGCTGGGATCTCAGAAGGTGCTGCAAGGCTTCCAAGAGCTACAACACTGCATTTTTGTCTGGGTTTCATTTTTGCCACACCAGTTTAATACAAGACACAGAAACCCAGGTTAACAGGTCTCAAAACATCTGTTTTCTTCCTAGAGTGAAGCTCTGTAATTCACCTGTGAGGGCCATTCAGGGCCTAGGGGTGGGGGAGGGGGTTATTACAACTTCCATTCCATAAGGTGCTGGTCCCTTTGATGCCTGCCCCTCCTACCTTCCTTACCCAGCAGTGTGACCCTCTTCCCTATGTGCACCCTAGATGCCCAGAATTACTTGTTTTCATGCAAATTCCCTAAGCTCCCTGCCTCCTATGCCAGTTTCCGACTGACTGTTGGACACCCACTCCATGCTAGACCCAGATGGGGACCCAGAGGGAGAGGACACGGCCACTCCCATGTCACTCCCATGTTGATGGCCCTTACTCCCTCGCTCTGGACTCTCCACGCAGGATTTACACTTTCTTAACCTTTTGTTGATCCTTCTCTGATGGCACTTGTCCTGCTGTGTCTCAGTCTATGGCCATGTGTCCATGTCTCCCTGCCTGCCAGAGTAAGCGACCAGGGAGTGGGAAACACCTACTTCTGAGGTGCTTTGTATCTCTCAAAGCACAGAGCAGGGAACAACACATGTGCCTGGCTGGAAGAATGAACACTGCATCTCCCCCGATGTGGCAGGTGCCCTGCCTGCCTCTCCAGCCCCACCGAGGGAGCCCCAGCCTGTGTGTAGGAGGGGAATCTCTGGATGCCCTGGAAGCTGCTGGGCTGCAGTGCTGAAATGGGGCTGGGCTGGTGGGACGGCCCAGGACCCTGGACTTAGGACACAGTAGTCCATGCCTGCTTTTATGGCTGCTAAAAATAAGAAATCCAAAGCTCAGTGCCTACCCCACCCAGACCCTCTGCACCAGATACAGCTCTGGAGTTGTGAACAATGGAACAGAAACTGAGAATAAAAGGTGCTAAGCATCCACAGTATGACTTTTGAGCGCTGGCATGGGGGCCCTGTATGCTAATGAAGTGCTGGCCAAGAATACGTCCTATTCCAAGCTCACACAGGTCTCAGGTGGTCTCCTGGCCAGCTCAGAGCTGGAGCTTTCTGCTGGCCAGCAAAGTGTGGGCAGGGGCAGGTGGCAGCTTCCCCTGGTCCTGCACAAAGGAAGGGTTGGTCTTTGATTCTTTGATTTGATGTTGGTTGTTCTGTGGCTGCCTCTGCATTTCTGATGAGCTCCCCATCCTACTCACTCTTTCTTTCCCAGTTTCAAAGAGGACTGGACAGTGGATCCCGCAGGTATCCACTGGCTGCGAGGTGGCTGGACAGCTGATGAAGGGTTACACGGGTTCTCACCTGAGCGAGGCCGCACTCCCAAGGGGTAGCACAGACCGAGGGGCACTGCATCCACAGGAGCCTCACTCTTGTCAGAGGAATCCTTGGAGATGGCCAGCCTGTGGGAGCCCAGAGCCCAGGGCAGGGCGACCTTCCAAAGACAGGCCTGTGCCCTGGCCTGGCTGACAAGGAACTTCTGGAGCTCTCCTGTCCCTGTTTCCCCAGCCCAGCGCTCACAGGAGTCAGGGGCTCCTCCCAGTAAAGGAAGGAAGTGTGGGAGAAGAGTCTGCACAGGACACCCTGCCTCCTGGCAGCCTGGGTTGCAGAGGGCTCTGAATTGAGTTAGAGCTGGATTTTTTATTTTAATGACTAGGACTGAGTTTTAAACACCTGAAAACCAGTAACTGAGAGTGACTACAAATTTAGAGAATCTTGCAAAGCTGCTGTCAAAACAGCTGTGACACAGGACAGAATAGTTCACGGTAGCAATGTGGGGTCAGAATGAAGAAACATCATTTCACATTCATAGGTCAGGAGCCAGAGACTTCCGGAAGTCCGTTAACAGGACAGCGCCTCCAGAGTCACCACTGTTTGAAACCAGGGTACTATAAGGTACCGCCTTAGGCCCATTTCCTGTGATTCCCTGTATGGGTTCTGACTGCTGCTCACCCTCAAGCTCTCTGGGTTAGATCCGCACACGTGTCCTCTATCTGTGAGCAGAGGTTTGGTGCAGTCTCCCAGCCCGGGGCATGGCGATGGCTGGCTGGCTCCCACTGGAAGCTCTAGGAAAGAACCCCACTCTGGCTTTCTTACACTTCTCACTTCCAGCAGCTGCCAGCCTGCCATCCCTTGGAGCAGGGCCCTTCCTTCAGCTGCATTCCAGCCGCCACAGGTCCAGCCCTTGTACCGAATCAACCAAGCTTGGCTCCTGCCTCTGGTGGCTTGCTGGGCTCCACCCAAATCATCCAGGTTACCTCGCTAGGTTAAAGTCAGCTGATGAGTAAGCCTGGCACTGTCCACTCACTTACACCCCCGTGTACTCCCCTAGGGATTAGGCTTTGGAGAGCTCGTGGAGGGTGCGTTATTCGGCCCACTTCCCCCATGTTACCCAAGAGCCCAAAGGCACCAAGAGGAGTGCCCTTCCTAGGAGGTGCCTTACAGAAATCAGTCTCCCGATCGGCTCCTTTAGTCCTCCCACCATTTACAGCAGGTTCAGGAAGCTTTTTTCTCTTCACTCTTCCTCAGTTGTGGCATCTCTGGACTTAGACTCTCTTCAAGTTATATGTAGTCACACTATGACTCTAAACTATATTTCCCATTAATGTTATCCCAGGTATCGCTCTCATCCAAAGAATAAACTGGCAGTCACTTTTATTTCCTTACTGTTTAATTTCAACAACCAGTTCTTCATCTGCGGTTTATTTGGTTCCTTGTAGAAGGAAAAGATCTAAATTTATTTTTTATTCTCTAAACAAAAATTCAACCAGATGTCTCAGCCATCTAGGCGAGGAAAGCGTTTATCATTTGTTATGTTCGTAGCTGTTTTCCTGGGGAGGCTGCAGCAGTACAGTAGTCTAAATACAGGAGTCGCGAACCAAGCTTCCAAGCATTCACTTACTTAAAAGTCAGCTGGTCTCAGGTTTATTCTTCTGAACAGACTTCAGGATAATTTTAAATTCACAATTAATTATCTCTACAATTAACTAAAAAACATATTAGTAGAATACTTGAGTTTTATCTCTAGGGCCCTTGGATTTCTCTTCACTTACACAAGTCCTCTTTCTGTCCCTCAGTAAAGCCTTCTTTGTATAAGTCTCACTCTTTTATTTTCTAAATGCTGCGTATACATATTGTATTTATTATAGGTGTTGTATTTTCTAAATTTTTTGGACAGGGTCCTATGTAGTTCAGGCTGCTGTTACGCTCACTATGTAGCCCGGGTCGGCATCAAACTTGTGCAACCCTCCTGCCTTAGGGTCCCAAGTGGAGGGACTGCAGGTGGGCACCACTGTGCCCTCTCTAACGTGTGTTCTGATTATTAGTGGTATAAAGGTAAGGTCACGATGTAGTGTTATTTTAAGTAACTATGTCTTAAAGTAAGGTGAGTCATTATTAGTCTATTTGTTCTGTTTATTCTCATGATTTGTGTGTCCATGTGTGTATTTCTAGGGAGTCAACTCAGGGCTTTTGCATTGAGCTACACCCCCAGCCCAATTTTATTTTTTATTTTGATACAGGGTCTTACAAAAGTAACTAAGTTGTCTAGGCCAAGTCTGAACTTGTAAGCAGTCCTCTAGCCTCAGTCTCCTGTAGTTCTGGGATTTCAGATGTGCTCTGTCATGTCTGGGGATTCTCAGTTTTGAGGGGTACCTTTTCTTTTCATAAATAATAGATATAGTTCTTAATTTCTAATACTGGTGTTATGTTCCTGTCTTACTGCATGAGGAATAATTTCCATACAAAATTAAATGACAGTGATCAAAAGTCAAAAGTGTTTCTTCCTAGCCAGGTTGATGGCTGCACAGGTCTATAATCCCAGGACTCTTGAGGAAGGTGAGGCAGGAGGATCTCAAGTTCCTGCTCAGCCTGGGCAATTTAGTGACTGGGTGAGACTGTCTCAAAATACAGTAACAAATGTGATCGGGATACCGCTCTGGGTTCAGTTCCTGCCAATGCAATGCAACAACCCCTAAAGGCCTCTCCTTAAATCTTGATTTTAATGGATAGTCATAGTTAAGGTAATGATTCTGGTGGTTTAAGATAGCAAACCCTCCTGAAATGAAAGCCTTTCAGTTTTTAGAATGTTTTTTTCTCTTAGTTCTTATGTGCATCTATGCAAGTAACTGTCTTTACACTTATCTGATAAAACGTTTGCAGATTTTCTAGTGCTGACCTGTCTCTGGACTTGACTGGAGTGAATGATTATTTTAGTTGCAAGGACCCAGCCCTGTGAGCTGAACTGGAGAAGGCAACTGTTCCCGGAGGTCCCTGGCCAGATTTCTGTGAGGGTCAGGGCCTCGAAGGCCAGTTCCAGGACCAGGAAGACTGGACAGCAGATACATGAGGCTGAGAGGACCCCGAGATTCACTGCAGCTCCTCCCCATCTTCAAAGCTATTCAGAGAAATCCAGTCCGGAAACCTCAGCCCTCCAGTAGCTAATTTTATAGCACTGCCTGTGAGCTGAGACTCTGGGTAAATGAGAGAGATGTTTGATGCTGTTTCACTATAACTTACAACCTTTGTCAGGTTCATTTTCATACGTAAGAACGACAGGCTGCATGTGACTCACTGCTATGTAACTTGAGTCCATTATGCTTTTCCTATTAGCTTATTCTACTCAATAGAAATTGAGTATAAATAGTCTTTTAAAGTTTTATTATGCTTAGATGTGGGATTGATTAAACCATATTCCTTTGATACAGTGTAACATTCAAATTTGCCCTCCCCAGGGAGTTTAAATTGTGAAGGTTCACTCTTTTAAAAGACTTACCAAGAGATATTTTCTATATACTCACTATTCTTTTTAACACAAATGGAGATTGCTTGATTTTTTTTTTAAAGATAGGCTTTCTTTGATCCCTGAGGGTTAGAATATATTTGTAAGTTACTGGGTAAAAAGTCAGTAGTGGGTGTGAAGCTCTTTTCTCAAAAGATATTATAACAGCTTATTACTCACCTACCGCCCACTTGCCCAGGGCGTGACATGCCTGTGGGCCTCCAGAGCCCTTGGCTTAATGAGGGTTGGGTCTGCAGGGAACAGGGAGACCATCCAGGACCTTCTGCTCAGGCGCCACCAGCGCAGTGATGTCCCTGAGGGGGCAGAGCCAACCCTCCTCCAGCAGGGCCCCTGCTGTTGGCTTGGTCTGCCTGCCCTGGCCTGCTCTCTCTGGGTCAATGGCCAATCCACTGTCCTCCCTGAGGCCTGGTCAACTACTTCAGAAGAATTCTGTCACCCTGCACTGATTTTGCTCATGCTGTCTGTTCTTGTCAGTGTGTGGAGTCAGGTCTTCTTCAGGGAGGCTTGGCTTGCTGCAGGGGTATAGACTCCATTTGCAGCACAGAGCCCATGCTGACGAGGCTCTGTGCTCCAGGGAATCAGGGACTTCCTCGGGGTCACCCTTCCAACCCCACTTTGCCGCTGCATGGAAAGCCTCTCTCGCTGCTGCTTTCCTGTCTCCAGACAACTTCCTACCTGTCCTCTAGGACTCTTAAGTAGAAGCCAGGTGCAGTGCTGCCCATGCCCTCTTAGCACTCTCAGCACTTGACTCTCTCTCTCTCTCTCTCTCTCTCTCTCTCTCTCTCTCTCTCTCTCGTAACCAGGTCTGATGGTGCATATTGTAATCCCAGCACTTGGGAGACTGAGGCGGGAGGGATTCTGAGGCTGCTGGCTACATAGTAAGTTCAAGACTGGCAGGGACTATGTAGTGAGACCCTGCTCCCCACCAAAAAAACTGAAATGAACTCATGTTCCACTCCCTGGTGTCTAGATCAGATCCTGACCACCAGACAGGGGCCCAGTGGATTTTCTTCAGTGGACGAATGGCTTCTTCTCATTTTCAGGTGGGGAACCCAGCTTGGAGGCAGCCAGGGGCTCTGGCTGTGGTCTCTGGGAGCTGTGCCCTGGAGTCCTTGCTCTGCTTCCCCAGGAGGCTGATTGGGAGGAGTCTTTTGAGGGCTGCTGCCCAAAACTTCCAAGTACTCCAAAGAGCAGACATGCTAGAGGTCTCAGCAGACCGGGGGCAGCTGAGGTGGAAGTTTCACATTTTAGCTGACATTCAAGTGAAATTTGTGTTATATTTCCTAAAATGTCTCTTCTTAAGAACTGAAATGTGTTTACAACACACATCAATCAGCTAACATATTCAGCCCTACCACAGTTACCCTCTGCTGACACTGTCACACAGGAGACTTTAGTTAGGAGAGAGTGTTACTTAAGGGAACCAGTTAATTGCAGCAGTGCCCCTGCCCTCCCAGTTCTGCGTTCTCAGGTTTCAGTTACCACAGCCTGAGAGTATTAAAAGGAAAATTCCACAAACAACTCAAAATGTAAAACAACTTTTTATTTAAACTGTAGTGCTCTGTTTTGTTATGGGTTGTTACTTTCTTATGGTGCCTAATTTATATGCTAACCCTTATCCCAGATGTGTTTGTGTTTATATATATCTATATCAATATCTATCTATGCATGTATCTATCTATATGTATCTATATCTATATGTATCTATCTATATCTATCTATATATCTATATATAATATTCTGTACATGTAGTTTGGGAGTTGTGGTCCCCGGCAAGTGTGTCTCCCTGGGCTTGGGGTCAGGATGACCACTGGATTTCCTAGCTGTGTTACTTCAAGCAGGCTGCCCAGCGCTTTGGGCGTGACGCCATTCCAGTGTCTTGTGTCAGTGAAGAAGCCTGTGATCCCCAGGGTGTGACACACAGGGGTCTCGAGTTCAGTTTCCTTCACTCTTGCTGCCACAGTCTCTTCCTGAGCCCCGTTCACTCTGTAGTGAGGCTGCGAACTGCTGCGCTGGTTTACAGTGCCGAAATGCAGGGTGAGGTAAGAGAAGGTGGGGACACCAGGGGCCTTCCTGCCCCTTGCCCTGCTTGCCTCGCTGAATCCCTGGCCAATTCACTTATCAGCTTAGGTTCAGTTCCTCGGGTGTAGACGAACATCCTAATAGCATCTCTTTGGAGCATTAGCAAGAACTGGATCAACTAATACATGTGAAAATCTACGAGAGTGCTTATCACACAGTAGACACTCACTATGAGCGAAGTATTAGGATTGCTCTTGTGATAGTGAATTTTCCAGGACCTATGTATATGAAGCAGAATAATGTTCCCCAGAGATGTCTCTTTCTAATGTCTGAAATCTTGAGCATATTGCTTTACACGCCAAAAGACACTGAGTGTGTGGTTCAGTGAGGAAATTATTTCTGGACTGTCCAGATGGATGCAGTGGTACCACAAGGGTTCTTAACACACTCAGACAATTTATGCAAAGCAGACAGAGATTGGAATATGCTGCACTGCTGGATTTAAAGATGGGGTGGTGGCAGGGAAGCCTAGGAATGAGGAAGAAGGTGAAAAGGCCAGTGAATGGATTTTCCCATTGAACCTGCAGAAGGAATGCAAGTGTGCCAATGCCTGGGTTTCAGCTGAGTGTCAGACCTTCAGGATGGTAAATCTGTGTTGTTTTAAGCTACTCAATGTATAGTAACTTGTTATTGAGGTAGCAGCAAATTGATATCCCAGGTGGCTACATCTTTGAACAAAGACAGCGACAGTGTCCACGGGTACCATGGCCCTGGCAGGTTCTTCTCACATTCTCATTCCCATCCTTGTCCAGTCCCCTCCCCAGTCCAGTGCTGCTTTCTAAAGCTGGGAAGATGCTGTTATGCTGGAACTGTGTTTCTGAGAACCACACCTATTTTTGCCTGAACAAAGGTAGAGGAAAATATGTAGGTGTACGTATGTGTGTGTGTGCGAACATAAAGACGTTTCAAAACTGAAAAATACCACATGACATGGGGCAGTAATTCAGTATGGCTTCACTCCAGTATGCCCAACCTGTGAGCCCAGGAGCAATGTGGTTGTCATGGCAACAGCATCTTTGTGCCTGCGCGCTGCCTGCTTAGCGTAGCTCACAAGGGTGCATTTGCTACCATCCCACCCAGCACTGAACGGCCCTGTGCCACGGTGGGGTACCAAGCACAAAGAGACTGGAGCATTGCTGACGTTTTCCTGCTTTCAGTTAACTGTAGTGATGCTTGACAATGGGAAACATGTGAAAATGGTGTGGGAGGCCTCCAGGTACAGTGGACAAAGCCTTGGGTGCAGGACCTTTGGTCAAAGTCCCTTGCATTTCTTTTACAGATGCACAGCTGTGAGATTAAATTCACAGAGCAGCTTTCATTTAGATGAAGGGCAGGATGGCCCTGGAAGATGTTCCGTTGGTGGCTATTTCTTGGTGTTCCTGGAAACCAGTCCTTTCATTGGAAGGTCAGGCCCCAGCAGACGGCTGGTGTCAAAGGCAGCAGTTCCTTGTTAGTAATTTCCCCGTCTTTCCTAGAAGCATGCCCATTCTGAAGTGAGCAGGTCAGAAGAACAGATGCCACCCGCACCCAGCACCCGGGACCTCCTTCCCTTACCACCCTGGGACGTTGGGCCCAAGGAGAAGAAAGCAGAAGGTAACCCTCAAGCCAACTGCATGAACCGGTTTACTCTCCCAAGAATCCTTATGTAGCCACTGGCCTGCAGGAGCTGGTGTCAAGGGCAGAAGCTGAGTCACGCACTCAGGTGCAGGAACTGCAATGTGGCAGCTGAGTTTGGCTCTGTGGGAAACAAATTTGCTGTCCTCTGCTGGCTCTGATTGCCAACACCACCCTGCAGTGCCCCAGGGCTGCTGAGGGGAGACTTTATTGCAGAGAGTGGCTGGGTCCCAGGGCGCGCACGGAGGGGGGACCTCTGCATACCATGTCGCAGAACTCTGTGATAAAGGAAGCCGCCGACTGGGGCCCATCAGTTACGCATGTCTGCCCCGCAGGAACTACAGTGCCAGCTGCAGGCCCCCCAGGGCCTGGAAGCAGCGCGTGCTTGCTGGGCTGCAGGTCTGTATGATGCTCACAGCGTGTGGGTACCGGGTACCCTCACCACCGCCACATAAGGAGGAGTGTCGCAGTCCAGGAGAACAGTTCGAGCTCAGGGCTGAGGTCATGAGACATGGAAGAGTACTGCTGCAGCAGCCGCTCGCAGAGGGGAATTCTTGGGCTCACTAGTTCAAGTCCCCCCTCTACTGCCTCAGTTTTTCCCTACTGAAGTAACTGTGCTTTGGTTCAAAGCAACAGTGCACCTCGCTCTTGGGAATAGATGATGACAATCCTGTTCCTGGCACTGAAAATAAATTCTTTCCTCAGGTGATACGTTCAGGCCAGAGAGACAGGGAGAGTCAGTCTGCTGGAAGGCAGGTGTGCGGCAAGCACTGTGTGGCAATCTCTTGGTTTCTGGTAAGAAGGACTGAGGCAGTGGGCTCCATCCCTCCCCTGAGCTGATGGCAGCACAGTGTCTGAGAGGAAGCAGGGTCTTGTCTACACGGCAGGGTGGCCAAAGAGGACCTTGGGGCTGAAACGTCATGTCCCACTTCTTTAGGGAAGACAAAGAAACTTCTGTCTATTGAAGACATTGTTTAGTATTCAGGTACCAGAAAAACAGAGACAGGCACAGTGTGGGAAGAGAGCCTGATGCTTTTCCAAGTGTTTAAATTGGAGACCATAAAGGGAGCTAGTGCAGAAGCTGTGTTAGGACTCAAAGATTGGTACACAGAACAGCCATAGGGTGGGTAGTGTCCCACTGCTCTAAGCGGGTCACAGCATTTGCTAGGGTTGCTGCTTTTGTCATTACTCAATTCTGCTTCTGGGGAACCTCTCACAACATCTGCTTGACACACACTGGGAGGTCAGTGACTGTTACCACCTTTCTCTTTCTTTCTTTCCTTCCTTCCTTGCAATGCCGGGAACTGAACCCAGAGCCTTCACAATGGGCAATGTCTCTGGTCCTTTTATGTTAAGACAGGATCTTGCTGAGTTGCTCAGTTGCCCAAGATGGACTCAAACTTGCCACCCTCCTACCTTAGCCTCCTGGAGCTCTAGGATTATCCCTTCGTCTTTTTGAAAACCACCATGGAGACAAGGGAGAAGAAACGTGTCACAGTGGCTTTTTTTATCCAACAAACTTTCTCTTCTGACGGGGGAAAGACCCAACCCTGGCAGTCCGGGATCAGAGCAAGCAGAAAGCAGGGCCTCCAAGTGTGACTCTTGCTTGGCAGGAGTAGAGAGGAAAGTCCTTCAGAGAGGCACAGGGAGAGGCAGGCCCACATGCCTGTCATCGGCGTGCTTCCCACCGCGTCACCAGCACGCTGCGGTCCAACATCCTGTTCTCTGTCCCCAGCCAGTGCTGATAAAGGGCTGAGTAACAGGCAGGAGGGGAGCGGCCTGCCAGCGCGCTTGTTCCCATTAGATTATGCATGTATTTTTAGAGAGCTGGAGAAATATCTAGGATCTTGCTTTGCAAGATGATTTTGTGGACTGGGACTAGAAAGAAATAAGTCTTAGCAAGGAGAAAAAAAGACAGATTGCAAATGCTTTCTGCTGCCGAGTTTCTTCTTTTTCATCACCGCCTGCTTCCCTGCGTTAAGATGGGGCCAGAGTATTATTTATTCTGCAAATTCTCCCAGAGCATCTCCTGAGCACCCCCATGTCTTCATAGCATGGTGAGGGGTGCTGACCCACTGCCAGTGTAGGTGACTGGCTCCTGTTAACCCGGCTCCTTGAGCAAAGGCCACACAGCTCTTGAGTCTCCTTTGAGTCTTCAAATCTTAATTTGGAGCTTTTGTAGAGCAGATGCATGGTAATAGTTAATGAACTGGTGGGTAGATAGAGGGATGGATAGATGAATGGCTGGTGAACGGATGGGAACCAAAGGCCAGTCATTCTGAGTCAGAAGGTCATTCTGGGAGTGTCTACAGCTGCGTGCTCCCGGGTCCCACATTGCTCATCCACTGCCAGTCCCTTGGCCCGTGCTCCTTCACCTGGTACCACCCCAGGCCTGTTCCTTAGGTGATATTTGAGGCAGCTCCTTGGCCCAGCATGTGTGAGGCTCTAGGTTCCAACCCTGGCACCACATACCACACAAGACAACATCCTCCTATGAAGTTGGGTCACCTGATAAATAAGGGACCTTGCCGCTGGCCAGACACAGGAGAGGAACGAAAGACCTAGTCACTGTCTACCCTTTGGTGCACTCACCCTTGCAAGTACCCAACTGAGGATCAAAATTGGGAATAAGGAAAGGAGAACAGGTGACAGGTTCTTCTCCCTACCAGGTCACAGTTAATCTTCAAATCACCTCCAGTGCCTGTAGCTTAGGGAGTGACTGATCAGTGGTGCCCTTGTGGTCCCTGTGTAACCCTCTTTTTTGGACAGAGTTCCCATCAGTCCTCAGGACCTCTAGGTGTCCAGTCCAGCCTGGGTGCAGGGCAGGGTAGAGTGGACCCACACAGACCCAGTTCCTTCCCTGCAGGCAGGGCCTCAGACTCCAGCCACAGGGAAGAGCAAATGGCCACACATCCATCTCCTTATCCCTTGTCCTCTTCTTCCTCCTGGCTGGAACACAGTCTGGGTGAGCCTAGGAGCCAGAGCAACACCCTTGGCAATGGCATGTCAGGGCTTTGTGACCCCCTCCATCCCAGCAAAGCTTCCAGGCCAATCTAGCTTCAGCCCAAGAGAGACGTAATCTCCAGCCACCTTGCAGCCACATGAGTCTCTGTCACACTCAGCTGGACTCAATCCTGACTGTGGCACCCACGTAAATGGGTTGAGTGTGTGCGCATGTGTGCATGTGGCGAGACAAATGTGTGTGAAATCAAAGGTGCACAGGACAGTCAATGAATTTGTCTAGTGCCTCTGTGGCTGAATTTCTGTCCTTTGTGGGAATCATTCATCCATGTGCATGATAACACCTTAGCACATGTTCCTAGCACAGAATAATGAGAAATCTTAAAAATAAGTGATGAGATTGATTCTTAGGGAAATGGCCATCTGTGCCTGATATATATTATGAAAATTATCAACCAGAATCCCCAGTTCTCCAGAGCCTCTGCATCAGTGTGGCCACAGATATTTTTGTTTCGAGGTTGCTAACCCTGGATCTGAGGCTACCAGTGCCAAGTGTCACCGCTGTGTCCTCACTCTGAAAGAGGAGCCGACAGCAGCCTAACTCCTTGCACCCACAGGACATGTCCCGACGCTTCATGTAACCTCTCCCCAGCCCAGCTAAGCTTTGGCCAGCAGGTTACCCTGGCAACCCCACTCTGTCATCTTGAACAATGTCTCCAGGCCCTGACTCTGGAGTTTGCAGAGACTGAAGCCGGGTGGAGCAGTGAAGCCACGACATATTAGCTGCGACATCACATCAGCCTGGATCGTGGCCTGGTAGACATGTCATATTTTTAAAAGAAACATGGATAAAAACAAGCCCTACTTTGAGTGTGCAGTGATGTTTACTCAGAAAGCAGATGAGCTACCTATTTTCAGGCACCAGCTATGTCCTTTATGGTCTGCCTTGCATTTCTTCTAAAAGAAAATCTTTTCAGTTGTTGCAGTTTTCTTTGCAAATCTCATTACAAACCCAAACATAAGCAGATTAATTTTCAAATCATCCGATGGCTTTTTAATATTGGGTACCTCAAGGAGCTTTCGACTCACACCCTTCAGTCTCCTCTTTGGGAGCTAGTACTCAGGAGGAAGTTCATTCACTACTCTCTAGCTGGTACTTGGTGCCTGCATTCATAAGAAAATTAGCTATTGAGTCCCAGGGAAAAGGGAGATTAGGCTCCTTTGTTATGTTACACTGCATTTGATGTAAGCATTCTATGCTGACAGCTTCACAGTAGGCCTCTGCAGTTCATTCCCGTGACTAAAACTTTGAAACGTTTTATTCCTTTCATTTATTAGTTGAATAGAATTCTAATTAAGCAATAAAATGGTCTTTTATCTGTTTAATTATTCTATCGGCTGATTTTCATTGTTAGACGCTAGAGACAGAGGTGCGCGGACACAGCCCTGGCCTCCTGCTGGCTGCACAGGGGACCAGCCATGGCGCCAGAGGCCTCGGCTGCGGGAGCAGTGAGTCCTACCGAGGTCTTGGATCTGGCCACACAGCCTCCAGGGCCTCGGTGCTGCAGGACCTGAGAGGGTCTGTGGTCTGACCTTCCTGCCTTGCCTGCCCGTCCTCTCTCACCATCCCCGCTCCTTCCTCCCAAGTCCCTCAGTCATGCTGGCCGACTCTCTCTGTCCCTAGACATGGTATTTGGCTCCCACCTCTGCCTTATCGTATTTTATCCATGTCTATTTTTCTAGGAAAAAGTAGGTAGCAGAGATCTTAAAAACTGTTCCATGGATCTCAGTAGTATTACTTGCAGGAGATAGGGCAGGATTTTTTTTTTTTAATGCCTCTCCTATAGCCCTTGGGAGTTTGTCACTGGCTCAGGTATCCAGCTGGTCAGCAGCAGAGTTCTAACCAGGCTCCAGGCTCAAGGGATCCCATGCTCCATTGTACTAAGGAGAACCTTCAAGGAATAGAAAGGGTGGCCTTGACAACAGTCAATTACCCAACACACTCGCGGTCTCAGTCCTGTTTCAGGACTGATTTTGCAGCCCAGGGACACCATCAGGGCTCAGGTTCTGCCTTTCTGGTCTGCTGTGGTCATGTGGAAGCTACTTCTGCTCCCCCTCTGAAAGTTGGTTATGGAAGTTGTAGGCATCACAGGTAGACACCACGAGACTCCGCACGCTTCCGCTTCTGTGAAGGAGGAAAACCTTCAGATTCCTTCCCAGCCTGCTGATCCTTCCTCAGCCTCCTGTCAGGCAGCACGGGGTAATGTCCTCGTACTGCATGCAAGTCAGATGAGCAAGGTGCCACCTTGCATCTTCTGCTTTACAGTGGGGAACAGCTTGGTGAGGGAGGCAGCTGGGGTGAGGAGGGCTTAGCATTTTCTACTCCAGCAATCCAGCCATCCACTCGGGCCGGGTGTTAAAAGGGCAGTCCTGATCTGTGGTCATGGAGCCTGCTGGAGAAGGAAAGTCCAAGTCCACGTGGTGGCTAGACTTTTCCAGCCCTGTGGACATAGTCATTCCATCCTGGATTCCTACTGACCCAGTGCCAGCACTGCCCTCAAGAAGCCCCCACACTGGGAACAGAAGTGTGGTCAGACCTTCTGCCCCACTGACATTGTGACTCTCAAAGAGGCCAGCATGGTTGCCTGCTCCATTTGTCTGATTTGGAAGCCTAGATGAGACATTGTAGGATTTGCCTACAGCCACGCAGCTGGATCTGGACTCAGTTCCATCTGATTCCAGGGCCTGCCCTGCTCCCAGCACCCATGCCTAGAAGTTGTGGAGGACCACTCAGGCTCTGCATGGTCACAGAGGGCTGACCAGATTAGACAAGAGGCCAGGCCTGTACTCCAAGGACTGTGAGAAGGAAACCTTGCAAACCACTCTCGTCCATGGTGGCTGGAGTTGCCATGGATTTTGTCAAGGCCCCTGTTCACCTAGAAAGGGGCATTTGCAGGGAGGCCTACTGCCTAGACTTGAATGCTGTGTGACCTTGGGAAAGTGACTTAATTGCTTTGTGCCTTAGTGTTCTCATTTGTTAAAGGGTAAAATAATAATTCTTCTCTCAAATTTCCTGATGAAGATAAATACACGCAGAGGGTTCAGCTATGTCTGACACATGAGAGCAGACAGTGTCGTCTAGTATCACCTGTTCACCATCCACCTACCCACCCAGTCATCTCTTGACGTATTCTAGAAGGCTCTGGGAGGTGCCTGCTTGTCTATGGTGTGCTGTGTCATAAAGCCAGCCAGCCCCTCTTCCTCCACCTCCAGATGCCACAGCCCTGGGACACATGGAAACGGCTTCCTGCTACTTTGCTCCCATACCTAGTGTAAGAACTGTGTCTCCATGCAGTCAGCCAAGCACTCTACCTGGGCTTGTTGGGAGGCACTGTGTCCCCTGCATTCTTGGCTTTGGTCACTGTCCTATTTCTGGCCCAGGTTCCAGCCCCAGGATGGCAAAAACAAAGACCAAGTTAAATGAATCAAAGTGAAATGTACTGAGTTTGCTTCTTCCTTCCAGTGATGGGAACAACAATGCCAGGGCCTGGGCACATGTGCAGACATTGGCCTTCCCAGGGACACCCCACAGCTGCTTTTCCTGAAGGCGATGGACCTACATCTCTCTCAGCTGCTGTCACTCCTCTCTGGAATGCAGCAGAAACAAGGCCTAGGCAAGGCCTGTTCCCTGAGCCAGCGCTGGGCTCAGGGCAGATGGCTCCGGCTGGGACTTGATGACCCAACAGCCATGTGGAGAGGGGTCAGCCTCTGCTTCTGGAATGTTGTAGTCATGGGTTATGCAGAGAACAATAAGAATCAGGACATGGAGTTTATAATATTATTTTTATGATGGTCACCCAAGAAAATGCAGGAAATCTATCCACATCACTAAAGACATAGAATATTAGACAAAGGCCTGAATCCCACAGCAATGCCCCACATAAGTCCAAATGAAGACCTAGTGCTCACAACAATGCCTCCCACGAATCTAACTGGAGGTCTAGAGCCCACAAGAAGGACTCATGCCAGTCTCTTTTATAGATCCGTGTAGGGAAGGCCCAAAGGTCAGCGGTGGAAGCCAGAAAGTCTATGCCTGCAGGGTGAAGGAGCTGTGCTGGTAGGTTGAGAGTTCTAGGCTGGAGCCAAGAAGTCACACTCACAACAAAGACCAGGGCTGTCCTGAAAAGCACCACAGCCATCCTCAGCGACACAGAGGCCCTGAGCTCCTCTGATGACAAGCACAGTCGAGTACATGCCAGGAAGCAATGCTCGATGCAAAGTCCAGAGCTCCTCCAGGAGAACCAACGGCTCAAACAGCAACTTGTACGAGAACCCACAACACCTCAATATCTTAATGCAACTAACATGAATAGCTTCTCCTCCACATCTCTATGCTGGCAACTTGCCTCAGGTGAAACATCTACACCCAGCACCATGCTGGTGTAATCCAGCTGGCGTTAAGTTGACCACCAGTTTTCAACCCATAATCGGGAGGATGGACAGGCAGACGTGTGAGGAAAGATTGCCTTGCCCATCCTGGCTGTGGTTCAGCACCTGCTCAGGGACAAGTGCAAGCTGAGTGCCGCACACCCAGCAGAGGACAGGAAGTACTCAATGAACAGGTTTGCAATCATCTGCTTGGTAGTGCAGAGAAAGCTCCTACAGCCTGTTCACTGAATCCCTGGGAACAGTGAAGAGGAAACATGAATGGCGACTTCTTTCTGGGATTTCTGCTCTGCCATGCTGAGAAGGGTGCCATTTAAAGCCAGCTGAGTGCCAACTGAGTACCCATGCATGGCCTTCTAACATGTCCTGGCCAAACATGTGTGAGGTCCAGAAAGCCATCTGGTGGCCACGTGTACAATATGCAGGGTGTCAGGACATCTGGTTGCCCTGTGCGACCCAGTCCCACTCATCTCTTGCCTCCAGCCCCACTCCCACTTGGCTCTCTTTTTGGTTGCTGACATTTCAACCAACAGTGCTGCTTGCTGCTTGCTACATCAGGTCCCGTCCTCCTGCCTGCTCTGACCACCATGTGCCCGCTTCACTGGCTGCACTCCTGCCTTTCACAGTGACAGCATTAGGAGCTGGATCCTTGGGAGGTGATCAGGTTATGAGGCTGGTGCCTTCATAAGACTTGTGCCCTTAATAAAAAGGCCCTAGAGCCAGATATAGTGGTGCAAACCTGTAATCCCAAGGCTGAGGCAGGAGGAGCACCATGAGTTTGAGGTCAGACTAGGCTATGTAAACAAATTCAAGGCCAGCCTGCACTATATAGTGAGAGCCTGACTCAAGAAAACAGAAACCAAAAAACAAAAAAATGAAAAAGGGCTCAGACTTTCTGGCCCTTCCTCTTGTGTGCAGACACAGAGAGAAGGCATCATTTATGAAACCCAAAGTGGCCCTCAGATGACAATGAATTTGCCAGTCTCAAGAACTGAGAGAAATACATTTCCCTTTCTTATATGCTATTCAAGTGATAGAACTTTGTTACAGCAGCTCTAGTGGATGAAAACACAGCCCTTATGGCCTTTCTCAGCTTGTGTCTCCCTATTGGAAATGTCAACCTTGAAGTTACAAATCCTACTGAAATTTCAGGGAACCTTGAAACCTTTAGTAAAGGTATTTGTACAGAAAATTCCTAGGCTAGAAAATCTGTATCCATCTTGGGGAAAATAGCATTTCCTGACTCTGTTTTAGCTGTTCATGCAGATGTTCACGTTTCATCTAGGCCTGGAGCCCTGGAGGGTAGGGGTCTGCCCTCAGGCACTCACACCCAGAGCTCTGGCTGCAGGCTCACATGGACAGCATCTGCTGAAGGTGATGACCATTCCCAAAGGGAATCCTCTGAGCCAGAGCTACTGAGGTTCTTGGATGTTTTAGGTGGCCAGAGTTAGGCCTATTTTATGACTGACTTCTCTCCTCTCAGCTAGGGATAACAGGACTGTGTTTCATTCATCTATACATAGAGAAGGTGACGTGGAGGTCAGTGTTGGAATGGACTCACAGCAATGTCAGAGCAGCCCTAGAATTGGAACACAAACTCCATGACAATCTTGGGGAGAAAGTCAGTGGTCCCAGAACTGTTCCATGTGGGGACCAGGGGAGAAACAACCAGTGAGACAAAGCCCTTCCTTCCAGCAGGTGCTCAGTAGGCAGCTGGAGGTGAGGGAACTGCTTGTCACTTAGCCTAGTCAGTCAGCCTCATGACACAGCCACCATGGGTCAATGCCCCCAGGTCCAAGTCCTTCAAAGAGGCAGAAAAATCCCATAAACTGCACACAGTGAGACCCACACAGGGTTCTGTGGATTGGAGTCTAACCCTGGAACAGAAGTGGGTTCTTCTTTCTTTTTGACTGTATTTCTAAATAGCAAGATCAGCCTTGAATGATCAGCTGCAGAGATAACCAGAGAGCAGGCATCCCTGGCTCAAACATTCCATTTCCAGCTGCAGCTGAGACACACACATCCAGACTCTTGGGTGCCTTTAGGAAGTGTGTTGACCATGGAGTCCGCTCAAGGGCTTTGTTTTCCTTATTTGTGAAATCAAGAAGAGGATGAGCTGAGAAATGGCCCTTTCTAGCCTTGTGTGGAAGGCAGAGAGTTGTGGGGTCCTTGGAAAGCACTGCCTCCAGGTCTGTCTTTCCCTGAGAACTGCCCTATCATGGGAAAGTGAGATCCCAAGGTGTGGATGCTGGCAGAAGTGCTTTCACACCCCGGGGCAGGGGACGTTATCACTTGGGGCTCTTGCAGCAAGGGCCCCTCTAATGCACAGCTAATGCACCGCAGAGCACCAAGCCGGGAGGCAGCAGCTGAGTTATTCTGGGCGACCTTGCAGTGATAAGATGCCTTGGAGCCTTGGCTGGGGACTCATTTCCCAGACTCTACCTTTGTTGTTATCTCTTCTTTGAATTTCAAATCCCAGCAGTTATCTGCCTTAATTGGAGTACAGCCTCAGTCATGTCAGTAAGCATTCCAAATGGAGACAAATTCCCAGGTTCTCACTAAAAATTCCAACAGCCTCGCCAGCCCAATCTAGATGACGTTGTGTGTCTTATGTAACATCTATTTCTCCAAGGTATTAAGAGGCTTCTGTATAGAGGCTTCCAAAAAAATTAATAAACTCTACTCCCAGTTACCTGTTATTATCAAGCAGAGTTTGAATCTCTGAAAATTGATCATCTAAACATCTTTTTGAGCTAAGAGTTCTGTTTTCAGAATTGATTTGAGCCATGCATGGTGGCACATGCCTGTAATCCCAGCACTTGAGAGGTTGAGGCAGGAGGATCACTGCGAGTTTGAGGTCAGCCTGGGCTACACAGTGAGTTCAAGTTCAGTCTGAGCTATACAGCAAGACCCTGTCCCCCAAAAAACAACAAAAAAGCAGAACAAAACAAAATGAAAAAACCAAAATAAACAAAATTGATTTGAGTCAAATGCTGAGAAAACAGTTATCTTTGTTACAGTTTCTTTTGATAAACTATGGTGGGAGGTACGTTCTTGATGCCGCAGCCCAAGAAACTGCGCCACTTGGCACCTGGAAGTCTCATGCCCGAGCACCGAAGCAGCCTCAGGGGCGAGGTGGTTCACTGTTGATGAGGCACTTTCACTGCCACCCTTTTCTTATCTCAACGAAACAAGCAAGGCTCCAGTATTCTCCCCATTCAACAGGTGAGAAAACTGAAGATCAGTGAGTTTCACTGACTTGTTTAGCACTGCCAGGTGTACACAGCCAGTGCACTGTTTGGCCTTCTGATTGAACCACATCATTACTTGGACTCAGTGAAATACCCTCAGCAGTACTGGTCTCTGGGCAGTGCCTGGTAAGAAGGTGAGGGATGGGGCTAGCAGATGGTGTTGTGAAGACAGAATGTCTTTGCTAAATGTTGGAGTGAGTACAAACCAATATTGCGAGAACACGGTCGCCCAGCTCTGGTCTGGAGGAGCCGAGGAAGAATGGTCCCCAGGGAGAGCTTTGAGCTGGCCCCAGAGGTCAACAATCAGCAGGGGATGGGCGCTGCTTCACTTCAGAGCAGGCCGAGAAGCAGGCCACTGCCCAGGATGCACACAGAGCATGCGGGAAGCACAGGCAGGTGACGCGAAGCTGGGCAGCAAGTGGCCAGGCGTCTGCCCCTGCTTGCCACCGTGCAACTCCACTGTTCCCTGACTGTCCACCCCTACCACAGAGCGAGGGGACTACCACCTACAAGATCTGTGTCACGGCGGTGGGGACAGCACAGGGGCTGTGAGAAAGAGTAAGGCGAAGAGCGGAGCAGAGGACGGCAAAGGACGGCA